>JAYJMB010031583.1:0-26325 GCA_036873735.1 Pouteria campechiana
AAAATTTGCAAGGCCAAGTGCAAAATGCCACCTCCCAAACCAGAGAAGAAAACAATAATAATAAATAAGAAGACAAACAAGATCTTACGTGATTGGAGCTTAGCGAAGTCAGATGGGAAGCGAGACGATGATGCGACCATGGCTGCCAAGACGGCTATAGCACTGTCGTTGGGTCAAATGAAGCGGTTCACTAGCAGGTGGGACATGTTTTTGGATTTCGATTGGAAGAAATTTGTGGGGCCAACGGAGGAGCATCAACATAGATAACACTATGACGATGATAGAAATTTCAACGATGAGGAGTTTGAGGAAGATGATGGATTTATTTTAGCAATTTTTTTTAGTCGTCGTTGTTTGAATTGATACGAGGGTTTGTAATTTGTATGTTTATATACTTAATAGATCAAAATATTTCTTTTAGACCATTGATTTATTTTGTAATTTTTGAATTTTTATCTTTTAGTTGATTTTAATCTTTTTTGTGGCTCTTTTTGGAAGCTCCACTTCAATTGAATGACAAAATCTTTAATTCCAATAGGAAGAGCAACACCCCATCCACTCATGCGGATTACTGACGGCCCCACCTAGCATAGCTCCCAAAATAGGATTGAAATTAAAAATCTGGAGTTGAGTTAGTCACGTGCAAAATTATGTTTTCGAACTTGCATCTTCAGCAATGACTATATCCAAAACTTAGGATATTAATTCATTTCGGACTTAGTAATAGATTTCGGATATGAATGTTGAGTTTTTGGACATGGGGTCATATTTCAGGCATGGAGGCTGAGTTTTTGAACATAGAGTGAGATTATGAATATGGAGCTCGGACATGGAGGGTGAGTTTTCAGACATGGAGTGAAAACTCAGTTCGAAAACCCACTAAAAACTGACTCTATATTCGAAAACATCCTCCATCGTCAACCTCATATCATGTTACACGTTACCATCATCATTAATGCGTTCGGTGGGAAGATTGGGGTAAGCAGTTCAAAGAGATAGAAAGTGATCAGTTGGCAATTATCGAGATTCGAATAGATCAAAATAGGAGACTAGATTGCTAGGCTTCCACTTGGCGAGAATGGACCATACATGTGGACCAACATGGAAAAGGAAGCTATTAAAATCATCTAGGCATGCTTTTCATGTATTATATGTATGATGCTCTACCTACCAAATGTCATGCACAGTTCAGTCGGAAAAAAAAGGCCTTTCCCTTCCCTCCTTTCCACAAGATTCAAGAATACACGCCAGATGGCAACCGAGCTTGTCGAGAGTATTTGTCTGTAATTGAGGGACTAATATTTGTATTGATAGAACATGAAATTGTTGTATCTTGGGATTAAAATTTTTCACTCAAATTTCACCTAAAATTAGAAAATGAAATAAACATGTTATTAAATAATTACTATCTTTCTTCGATTGTAATTTTCATGATTTATTATTATTTTGAGGCTACCCAACATACCGTAGAATATGTTATCCAAATATTTGACTACACATCTAGTAACACAGATAGTCAAGCCCCCATAGGAGAGGAATGAGTCTAATCATAGAAACAAAAATAATCAAATAGAGCTAAAAATGAAATTATAAGTTTGTTTTTTTATTTGTATAAGCTAAAACTATTTCAACTACCTATCAGCCTTAGCAAATAAACTTCAACTAAATCAAACAAGTCTAATAGTAGACAATCCAATCTCAACTTCACCGCCTTTTTTCCCACCACATTGAGCAAAACACGACCTTTTTTCCTACTAGATACGTTTGACCCATCACCTGTTCACACCCACTTTTTCTCCAAAATAGCAGAAAGGTCATGATTACTAATTGGGACATTAACAGATGAAAAGAAGTAAAATTATAAATGGCTTGCCAGAAAGGTTGGTGA
Organism: Pouteria campechiana; assembly: GCA_036873735.1. Taxonomy (NCBI): domain Eukaryota; kingdom Viridiplantae; phylum Streptophyta; class Magnoliopsida; order Ericales; family Sapotaceae; genus Pouteria; species Pouteria campechiana. The sequence goes on from JAYJMB010031583.1 coordinate 1,889, forward strand.
TTGGCCCACAAATCTACCATACGCGTTTGGTGAAAGATGGTAGTTGCCGTTGTTTGCACACTCACAGCGTGCACCGCTAGGGAATGTTCTTCTCAAATGGACTTTCCATATATTTATTAGGCCATACAACATCGATGCCTGCAATGATGCGGTAATAGGCTAATAGTTGACGTTTCCTTTCGATATATATAAGGGAGAGGTCATGATTCAAAAATATAGAATTTTAATATGTATGTCATTTCACAGACACGTGTTAGAGAGGAGCTTGTCAAGTGGTTCATTGATGATGATGGTGATGTGTGACATGACATAAGGTTGAGGATGAGGATGTTTTCGGACATAGTATGAGTTTTCAGTGTGTTTTTTTGGGCTGGGTTTTTATTCAATGTCCGAAAATATAGATTCTATGTTTAAGCTCCATGTCCGAAATCTCACTCCATGTTTAAAAACCAAGCCTCTATGTCCGAAATATGACTCCATGTTTAAAAACTTAGCATTTATGTCTGAAATCTATCACTAAGTATGACATGCATTAATATCCTGAGTTTTGGATATAGTCATTGCTGAATATGCAAGTTCGAAAATATAATTTTGCACATGAGCAATTCAACTCCGAGTTTTTTATTTCAATCCGGCTTAGGAGCTATGCTATGTGGGGCCGTCGATAATCCGCATGAGTAGATAGGGTGTTGCTCCTCCTGTTGGTAGATTGAAAGCGACCAAAAGATAAAAACTCAAAAATTACATAATAAATCAATGGTTTAAAAGAAATATTTCCATCTATTGATTATATGAACATACAAATTATAAACCCCTATATCAATTCAAACAACGACGACCCAAAAAAAATCTCTGAAAAAAATCCATCATCTTCCTCAAACTCCTTATTACTGAAATTTCTATCCTTGTTGTAGTAGTATCCACATTGATGCTACTCCATCGGCCCTATAAATTCCTTCCAATCAAAATCCAAAAACATGTCCTGCCTACTTGTGAACCGGTTCATCTGCTCTAGCCGTCTTAGCAGCCATGGTCGCATTGTTGTCTCGCTTACCGTCCAACTTTGTTGAGCTTCAACCATACAATATTTAATATTATTATTTTCTTCTTTGGTTTGAGAGGTGGCATTTTGTACTTGCTTAACAAATTTTTTACTTGTTTAGGGAAGATTGCTTAGGGAAGATGAGAAGTAAGTCAAGGCCAATGAGAAATAAGAAGTAAACATGTCTATCTTTGCACTCTGTGCATATGTGTTTCTATTTTTGAAGTCCACGCCGAAAAATACACGTCGGCTCCCTCTCTCTCTCGCAGCCCCCTTTCAACGGCCCAGATTTCACCAACTCCATCGAAAGGCTTGTACGCCTGCTGCACGAAAAAATTTCAACCGCTACAGATAATCATTTCCATATATATAAACTCCCAATCTAGCATTACGTGGACGCATCTAGCAATACGTGGAGTGCGTCCATTGGAAGTACTAAAGTTTCTGTCGTGCTTAACACGACATTCATACTTTTTCGACTGCAGCCTTACATTCTAGAAGCCGGACATTCTAGAGGCCATACATGGCAATTTTCTGGATCTGCCCTCAATGCGTCTTTATCTAATTGAGTTTTGCGGAAGGATTCGCGGATCCTTTTTGACTAGTTAGTGGCGTACGCTACCGCTAACATGTTTATTTCGTGACACGTTTTTCTAATTTTTATTTTTTTTTGTAAATACTACTGTTCTAGGGCTTTTGACTGACGGTGCATGCTATGGTATGGTAATTAGATCGAAAATTCTGCAAGAGAATCACAATTCCTGACTAATAGAAACTCCCAACTTCTTTTCTCAAACTGGCTCTTCCATGTCTTCTGTGTTAATCGAGGTGTCTGGTTAACTAATGCACAGTAAGTGGAGATTACTGGAGAGGATACTCAATAATTCTGTAAATCCATATATAATATAATTGGAAAATAATTTCCAAGTAACTTTTCCAGTACGCGCCAATTGTCTTTTTTTTTTTAAATTCAATTTATTCATTATATTTGACTCTATTTCTTTAACTAAGATTTAGAAAGTAATGATGATTGAAGACTTAAGTGGAGTGCACACAAAGATAGTATTTCGATAAATGTAGATTCACTCTAGAAGGAGATCAATTTCATGCCGTACCCAGATCTCTAATCCAAATATTTTTTGAATGTTAACTAAATAAGTTATATTAAATACTAGGAATAGATTGGATTTAAGTTGCGTTTAATCCTGAACAGCAAATAAACTATTTACATGGAAATTTCCATCATAAAACGATGATGAAATTACTTCCTCACGGAATTTCAACTGTAGAGCATGAGAAATCCGATGACGTTGCCTCATGGAAACCGATGGTAAGAGTAGCTTTTAACTTCGGAGATTTGCGTAGATTCGACACAGATTGCCAAGCAGACAGTCCAAATCTTTTCTAAATTCAGAAAGTCAGTGACCAAATATCCCGCTCATTTCCGGCCAACAAATCGCACTTGAGTAGACTTTCAGCTGTAGTGAACCACCGCGTCTTGTCTCGTACTGGCTTGGGCTGATTGGCTGCGTGCCCGTTGCTGGCGTTCGCTCCTCCCTCTTCTTTTTGACTCTCTACTCGCTGCTTTGATACGTTACGGTGGCTGATTCTGACACCTTACATATGCAAGCAAGACCGAGTCATGGCCAATTTCATGGACAATCAGTGGTCTCTGTCGTCCATATATAGATGCAGCGGGGTGGCCTAACAGTACAAGTAAGGTGATTTTTAGCCACTAAAATTAGCATTCAAAAATAATTTTATTGCTTAAAATACATCTTTAGCATCTCCATTGGCTGTAAAATATTTTATTTTTTGCAAGTAATATTTTCTCACTTAAATTCATTGTTACAACAACCCAAGCTCCTGTCGAGATATCGTCTGCTTTGGGTCACATCCCAACCTTCAGGACAGTGCCCTCTCGAGCACCAATTCACATAGTTTTATCCCATAAAAGGTACCTTGACCGATTACCACAAGCCTCCATACTTAAATCAGGACTCCCCTTCTCACCTAGTGTGGTAATCGGTTGAAGCACCTTTTATGAGACAAAACTATGCGCGGGGGGCGGGGGGGTGGGGGCGCTAGCTTGACGACTGGAACATGACCCAAGGTAGACAATACCTTGATAGAAGCCCGAATTATTGCAATTGGTATCAAAACTAATCTTCAATAGTCCTAATAGGGGTTTATTCAGCGAGGATGCTAGAGCCTCTTGGGGGTTTGGAGAGGGGGGATGTGAAATCCCACATCATTCGGGTGAGAGGGGGAGTCTTGACTTAAGTGTGGGGGCTCGTGCTAATCAGTCGAGGCGCTTTTTATGGGACAAAACTATGCGGGTGGGCGCTAGCTTGAGACCTAGGACATGACCCAAAGCGGATAATACCTCAATAGGAGCCCGGGTTATTACAATTGGTATCAAAGCCGACCCTCAATAGTCCTAACTAGGGTGTGTCTAGTGAGGACATTGAAGCCTTTGAGGGAGGGTGAATGTGAAATTCCACAATGCCCTTGTGAGAGGGGGAGTCCTAGCTTAAGTGTGGAAGCTCATGGTAATCAGTTAAGGTGCCTTTTGTTGAATAAAATTATGTAGGTGGGCGCTGGCCTGAGGATTGGAACGTAACCTAAAGCAACTAATACCTCAACAGTAGCCCGGGTTGTTGCATTTGGTATCAGAGCCGACCCTCAATAGTCCTGACGGGGGTATATCCAGCTAGGGCACTGGAGCCTCTAAGGGAGATGAATGTGAAATCACACATTGCCTGGGTAAGAGGGAGAGTCTTGGCGTAAGTGTGAAGGCTCATGGTAATCGGTCAAGGCCCCTTTTATGTGACAAAACTGTGTGGGTGGTCACTAGCCTGATGGCTAGAACGTGACCCAAAGCGGATAATATCTCGACAGGAGCCTGGGTTGTTACAAATGGTATTAGAGTCGTCCCTAAATAGTTCTGACGGGGGTATGTGCAACGAGGACACTAGAGCCTCTAAGGGGGGTGGATGTGAAATCCCATATCACCCGAGTGAGAGGGGGAGTCATGGCTTTAGTGTGGGAGCTCGTGGTAATCGGTCGAGATGTCTTTTGTGGGACAAAACTGTGCAATTGGGCGCTGGCCTGAGAGCTAGGACGTACCCAAAGTGGACAATACATCGACTAGAGCCCGAATTATTACAATTGCCTAAAGTTTTAACTACCAAGGAAAATTTTGTTTTCAATGGTAGTTGCTAAAAGTATGTAAATAAATACACTTCATGCAACCAAGTCTTAGGTAGTAAAAAATAAATTTCCTTGACCAATGATTGCCTCACATAAAGTCACAAGATACACTTTATGCAACCAAAATTTGTATTTCATAAAATTAATTTTCCTACACTTTATAGGACCAAATTTTAAATTGTTTACCATCATTGAGTACACTTTATGCAATAAAAAATTATGTTGCATGCAAGTAATTTTATTAGATGCTAAATTCACACCTTATGTTATTAAGTTTTTGGTTGCGCAAAATTAATTATTTAACATTTTATAATAATTTTTTTGTTATATCTAATTAATTCTCGAGACTTTATGTAATCGAATTTCTGGTTATATAAATTTAAGTTCATAAATTAATTTTAAACTTTAAAAATATGGTTAAAAATATAATTATATTAAAATTTTAAAAAATATGTTATGATTTCAATGTTTATCCATCTTGGAATGTATGTTATTTTATCTAGCTATGTTATAAAAGGTTTGAAATATTTTAAAATAATAATTAAAAAATTAACAATTGAATAATATAAGGAGAATTTAGTAAAAAAAATAATTTAAATATTTATCATATTAAGGTGCTATTTTTTTAATATGAAAAATATAGGGGAAAAATGTAAAAATAATTATATAAAAATGTAAAAATAATTATATATATATGGAGGAAAGATAAAAGGAATCATAGAAAATAAATAAATAAAAATATTACAAAAGATTTAAAATAGATTAAAATAAAAATTAAATATAACAAAGATGTTTATTTTATTTGAATGCTTTATAAGAGGAAATCTAATTAGAAAATAAGTTATGAAAAAATCCAATTGCTATAACACTTTGTAAGATAAAGAGACTAGTTCAATAAATAATTAATCTAGCTCCTTAATCACTTATCTTTTATGTCTTTTTGGATTAATAATTGTTGAGATGCTTAGGTTAACTATCTTCCCATATCAACTATTCATTTATAATGACAAATCTTAGATTAATTACAAACCTAAAGTCTTAATTGCGATGCATGATCATCAACGCAGCTACCGTGACCTGCTTAGTATTTCCATAGTTGAATATGCCAGAGGAATGAAAATAGAAATGCAAATAATATTTATGGCATGGAAGATGAAATTAGTAGAGTGTAACTCGGGTTATTCGAGATTGGGTTGAGGTTAATTCTAACCTTAACCCAAGATCTAAAACCTCAACCCTAACCCTAACCAAACCCTATTTTTAAACCTCAACCCCAACCCAAATTCAGTAGGCCAAGTTTGGGTTGAATTCGGGCTATGTGAATAAATAAAAAAAATTACTATTCATTTGCAAAATTCAATGACATTCAAATAAAATTAATCCATTATATACTTAAAATTTATATATCCAATACAAAACTAAAGTTCCAAATTCAAATAAGATAATGAGTTTATCAAGTAGCAAAATAAAATACAAGTTCAAATAACACATAATTAGGTTCAAGGAGATTTTTAAAAGGATATAGAGATAAGGATGAAACTAGAGAGATAAGATCAACTAGAGGAAAACACGCTTATACTAAGAATAAAGATAGAGATTATGAGAATGATATAAGATTAGTAGGTCATTTGGGTTTCACGAAAGAAAATTTAAAAAAATGAATAATATAATATAAATTATGGGAAGTAGAAAATGTATAATTTTTATTTTTGTAACTACTAATATACAATTCGGGTGAGTTTTGGGTTAGGTTGACACCAACTCAAACCCAACCCAAATTAGAATTCAGATTTGGATTAAACTAAATTAGAATTTGGGTTAGGGTTGCCATCAACTCAAACCCTTTAAAATGTCAAGTAGGGTTCGGGTTAACCCAACACAAGTTGCACCCCTAGAAATTAGACATTAAATGAATAAATACAAAGTAGATAAAAATAGCAATAAAAATATTTACAATATGTTTGAAAAAATAGATGAAAATCCATTTTACTCTCATATCTACTATATTTTCTTTATCTCAAAAAAAAATCAACAATCCTACTTTTTCTTTATTTACTATATTTTCAACCATTACGCTAATATTTTTATCTAAGAATTTTATTTATTAATTTTTATTGAAGATATTTTTAATCAATATATTATTACATTATTTTTATTTTTTAATATTTAAAATATTATTTAAATTATAATTACTTGTCACAGAAATTTTTTATCTAGCTTGGATTGCAATTTCATTCTATTTCGGCATCTCGTATCCGCCCAACCAATCCCACCCGCTAACGAGCGTCAACCACCCTAGTCTGCCAGAACATGGAAACCGACACAATCCTCAGCTTTTGCCTTTCCCCGCATCAAACATTGCCTTGCATGTAATATTATAAGCAACCAAAGCATAGGTACGCTAGAAAGTAATTTCTTGTACATAATATTAAAGGCAAGTGTAAAGTATAGATTACATTGTAACGCCCCACCCATGTGCACATAGGGCTGCCCATGGCCTCCCACGTAGTGCACGTGGGCTGCCTCATGGGAAGAGTGAGGGAGTGGAGAGGTGTGAGAAGCGGACAGAGGAAGAGAGAGAAGGACAACGTAGAGGAGAGCAGAAAGATGGGATCTTCAATCAGGTAAGTACTAACAATCCAATCTTTGTTAGTATTTTTATTTTTATTTTTATTTTTTGTCATGGATGGATTATTTATGGATGGAAATCACATGGGAAACTTTGATGGGAATATTATTTTATTGATCACTGGAACAGGGTTATTAGATCGCAAACAAACATCAACCAAATTGATTGTTGCATGTAATATCATATATGGGCATAACTGTAACAGAAGATGGCCGCATATACTCATTTAATGCAACAAAATTTGGTTGCAAATAACTTTATATGCAACATCCCGAGTTAGGTTGCATATAATTACATACAATTAAATGTTGTTGCCTTGCATGTATTAATAATTGCACTGCTTATAATATTATATATAGAAAACCATAAATTGAAACATATATTATTAAATAGATCAAGTTTTGTTGCATTTAACATTATATGCATCAAATGCAAATTTGGCTACAAAAAATTAGTTGGTGATTTTTCTTGTAATGACTTAGGAGATATCACATTAAATATCCCTTGAAATTAAGTAAATTCCTCATAAACTAAGTTCTATCATCAATACTTAAAATGTTTTAATATTTCTAAAATATGGGGGGTATTACAATTTGTCTGTAGATTTCTCGAATGATCAATCACCTCAGACCTAAATAGGAAACGTAAATATGGAGAATATGGTTCTAGTTTCTATTATTATTGTTATTATTATTATTATTGCTATTATATTACTATTATTATTATTACTATTATTATTATTATAATTATTATTATTATCATCATTGTTGTTATGGTTGTTGTTTTATATGAATACGCATGTTAGAAGTGGGAGTTGTTAGAAGTGGGAGTTTTCATTGGTGCTTCACTTCTATAGCCATTACTGGCAGCATTATGAAATCATAATATACAGTGCCCTATTTAACTCACAATCAATTCAAACATTCATTCAGTAGATCTCACCATGCTTTTACGATCACATATAATAAAATATCTGATAATGGCAGCCACATATTTTATTCAGATAGAATAACTCGAGTAACCAAACCGTGTAATAATACATATGTATCTTTTTAAATATATAGCTAAGGACAGACTTCGACAATGGACGGCAGACCCAAGACGTGTGATCATATCTTGTAGTCCGTAAAACCGCAGCACATATAATAAAATATCTGATAATGGCAGCCACATGTTTTATTCGGATAGAATATTTCGAGTAACCAAACCATGTTTAATAATACATATGTATCTTTTTACATATATAGCTAAGGACAGACTTCGATAATGGACCGCAGATCTAACATGTTTGATCTTGTAGTCCGAAAAACTGCATATGAACATCTTTCGCCACTCTTTCTCATCCCTTTCCCATTTCTCATACCTAACATCAAGAGATCAAAGAGAGATTGCGTGTCTAATGCCTTGGGGTCGGCGGCATTAGTCTCGTTCACTACCATGTCTATGATGATCACTTTGCCACCCTTGTCTCTTGAAGAGATTGAATATGGTGACAAACTCTCCACCATCCCAATCATGTAGAATTCATTGTAATCCAAGCACATGGTGTTGGATCATAAATCCAATATTAGGCTTATATGTAAATAATTATGTGTTATGGATTGTCATATAAGGTTAAGTTCCATTTAAAATGATCAATTAATATTTGAATAATTTGAGCTTTAATGTATCTGATAGGGTGTGAACCTTTAATGCATAGAAACTTAAGGGTAATTTCTATTTTTACAATAGGCTAAAATAGAAATACCAAAAGAATTGACATGTGAGTTATCTATATATAGTGGTCATGGTCCCTAGGTTACACATGCGTTATTTTCATTCTTTCCGCTATCCCGTTATTAGAGAAAAAACAGAGAGAAAGCTAAAGAGTTCTTTTAGTGGAATACCTTTTGATCTAAAAGGCCAACTGCAAGACTATAAACAATAATCAACCATTATAGATTTAGGTATACTTTCACTTATGTGTTTATTAATTCTTGATGATATAATATGAATAATTCTAAGATTTATGTGATAAATTTTTTTTTTCACAAAAGGAATTATCCCAACAAGTGGTATAAGAGCCTTTTCATATTGAATCATTAAGAATAAAGAAATTAGATAGTCGATATTTCTTTTATTACACTAGATTGTAATGAAAATCGATTAAGGAAATCATATTTCAAATCCTAAATCTAAATCCCCAAATTCATAATAAGGTTTTGGAGTCAGAAAACCCTAGATCCAGATATGCCCTAAATCCAAACCACATCCAATTAGACGATGGAATCAAACCCATTTTTTTGTGACCTAAATCAAAAATCAAAAATTATGTTGTACAACTATGGCTGCCCAAATCAGCATTCTCCCTTTCGTCAAACCATCCGACGTTAGTTGCCTTCTTCCCTATCTACATAGCCAATGGATCAGTCGAAAATCAGAGTCATACAAAAATCTTGCCTCCTTGAAGAATTGGGTTGTCTGGCCAAAAACCCTAGCCTGAATTTGTCACCTCATTGACCAAACCCATTGTCCAGGCTAATCAATAGTAGCCAGCCAACTTGACCAGACTGGACATGCTGCCCAGCTAGCCGATCGTACATAGTGGCAGATGACGCAGGTGGCAGTCACTGTTGGTGGTGGACAGTGAAAGTGAACGTTAGCAGCAGGCATTGGCTGGATGGAGATGAGTATTGGGTTTTTAGCCATGGCAGAGGCTGGCGGATGATGATGCTTGGGGAGGGCGGCGATGGTGGTAGGGTAACAGGCATGCTGGTGGGTTTTTTGGGCACATGTTGTCGGTGTACCTAACCCAGCTAGACTGCAACGGGTGGGCAGCGCAAGTGGCAATGCATGTAGGTGATGACAGGGGTTTGGTGGCCGTAGGTAAATGACGATGGGGGCAGTGATGGCAATGCGTTTGTTTTTCTGGGTTAGGGCAAGTGTCACTGCTGGTTGATTGGAGAAGAGAAGAAGGCTACCTTAGAAACCCTAAACAAAATTTTGATTTTAATGGACGACCAATATTAAAGTTGAGATTTTGGGGTCATTTGATATCGGATTTTGATGTTTAAATAGTCGATTTCTATGTTTTTTAATATTCTGGATTCATTGGATGATTCAAATTTTTAAAAATATGATTGTATTTTTGATTTTATATTAACAGATTTAAATGGCTTAAATTTTATCCCTTAAACTATTAATTTAGTCCACTAGATCAGTCATAAAATATTTAGATTTCCTATTCTCATATGATTTTTAAGATTTATAAATCTATTCTTTACAACGTTAATTTTTTGGGAATCTTTTAAGAAATTTTTTTTGGTGTAATTTTAAATTCGAATATTGGTATGATTGTATATATGTTTTAAGATGAGTTAATTGAACCAACATATTACCAAAGTAACCTCTTTTGTGGAAATTAATTTATTTTAAAATATAAAAGGTTGTGCACTTATAATTTATGTGAATATTGACTGGCCTAAAAAAGAAGGTCAACATTTAACAGAATTGTATGTGCATCTATGGTAATAAATGCGTCATGATTATTTAGTTTTACATGTGATTAATAAATCGGCTCTAAGAAATAATTATTTTTCGATATGTTCTTATTGTCAATGTTTAATTACTATAGCAAGATATTACTTACAAGTTATAATTTTGTCTAAAAATAAAGTATTGATGGAGTACACAATATCTTAAGATGAGAGTTTACCTTTATTTGAATTTATTATTGTAATTTTTGGTTTTAAGCCTTATGTAAGCTTATTTTTTATTTATTTGTTGTTCTCTGTTTAGCTATGATTCCTACCAATATTTCTGCTAACATCAACTCAATTTCTATGCTAAATGGCTCAAACTTCAAGTCATAGAAGGAAAACCTCCTAATAGTTCTTGGAGTTATGGACCTCGACCTTGCGTTGAGGGTTGATTCTTCTCCGCCTTTTACACATGAGAGTACCTTTGATGAGAAGAGGGCGATGGATAAGTGGGAAAGATCAAATCGCATATGTATAATGGTCATGAAAAAAGTCATTTCAAAAGCATTTAGGAACATAATGTCAGAAAAGATTCTTATGGCTAAAGAGTTTCTTACAGATATTGAAAAAAGATTTGTTAAGAACGAAAAGGTTGAGACAAGTATGCTCTTGATAAATTTTAATTCAATAAAGTATAAAGGTAAAGGCAACATCAGGGAGTACATCATAAAAATATCTCATCTTGCTTCTAAATTAAAAGTACTTAAGCTTGAACTCTCTGAGGAATTGCTAGTGCATATGGTTCTCATATCTCTTCGAGCATAGTTTAACCAGTTTAAAACAAGTTATAACTATCAGAAAGAGACTTGGTCTCTAAATGAGCTCATATCACACTGTGTTCAGGAAAAGGAAAGGTTGAAGCAAGATAAGACAAAAAGTACTCACTTAGCCTTAACCTTCAAGGACAAAGGAAAGAAAAGAATAAAGAATAAAGAAGCTGCACATATAGCACCTCAAAAGAAACAACAAGATAAATTTGATGAAAAGAAAGACAATGGTTGTTTCTTCTATGGAGCCGAAGGGCATAGAAAGAAGCAGTGCACTAATTACCATGCATGGCTTGCTAAGGAAGGTATGCTTCTTAATTTGGCTTATTCTGAGGTTAAATTCGGTACCTAGACATACATGGTAGGCAGATTCTGGTGCAACAACTCACATCAGTGTATCTATCTAGGGTTGCATGAGTTGCCAAAAGCCAAGTAATGGTGAAAAATACATCTATATAGGCAATGATAAGATGGTTTAAGTTGAAGCAGTAGGAAAATTTAGATTATTGTTAAAGACTGAATATTATTTAGATCTTAATGATACAATTATTATACCACCTTTAGACAAAATTTGATTACTATTTCTACTATAGACAAATCTAATTATTTTCATTCATTTGGAAATGAGAAATTCTATTTGTTTCATGATTCAAAAATGGTTGGTTTTGGTTCTTTATCAGGTTATGATAATCTTTATTAAATTGATAAAATTGCTTCATTTAATAAATTTCTATAATTAAGTACACTAAGTGTAAAGAAAAAATTAACCCATGAGAATTCGGCTACATTATGGGATAGGAGATTAGGTCATATCTCCAAATGAAGAATAAAGAAACTTGTGTTAGACAAAATTCTAAATCCCTTAGATTTTACATATTTTGATATTTTTGTTAATTGTATAAAGGAAAAGCAAACCAATAAAAGGAGATTTGAAGCCAATAGAACTTTGGACATCTTAGAACTTATACATACAGATATTTTTGGATCATTCCCTATGGCTGCTTGGAATGGTCAATAATATTTTATAATGTTCATAGACAATTTTTTCAAATATGACTACATATATCTTATTCATATAAAGTTATAGTCGCTGGATGTGTTCAAAAATTATAAGACTAAAGTTGAGAACCTACTCAACAAAAGGATAAAAAGCATCAGATCTGACCATGATGATGAATACTATGGTAAAATATGACAATTTGAGTGAAGCAATGTCCAGGACCATCTACTAAATTCTCAGAAGAATGCAGTATCGTTCCATAGTATACAATGTCAGGTTAGCCCATTATGAATGATGTTGCTAAAAGACAAAATAGAATGCTTAAAGACATGGTGAGTATGATTTCTCATTCTACCTTACTAGAATTACTTTGGGGAGAAGCACTTAAGACTGCAGCTTATATCTTTAACAGAGTTTCCAACTAAAGCAACTCTCAAAACCCCTCATAAGCTTTGGATGGCAAGAAGCCTGGTTTAAAGCACTTGAATATTTGGGGATGTCCGGTTGAGGCAAGGTTTAGGCCCAATGAAAAAAAACTAGACTCAAGTACGATGAGCTGCTACTTTATTGGATACTTTGAAAGATCCAAGAGGTACAAGTTTTATGATCCCATGGCAAAGTCAAATTTTGAATCTGGAAATACTCAATTCTTTAAGGATGTTGAGTTTCTGGGGGGAGATACAGTTAGAGACTTTGTCTTTGAAGAGAAATAAGTTTGATATTCCTATAGGTGTTAGTGGCATTGATCATGATCCTGTTCATGACTTTGTTCAAGACACAATAGATCAAGATAATATTAGAGAACCTCTCAATCAAGAAATTATTCTAAAAGAATAAACTCTACTACCTCAAGAAACTATGGGCCCATGCAAACATTTTGGCAATGATATTTTTAAGTTTCATCAAGTGATTATTTTATCTGGATTTGAGATAAATTTTGTTAATGATTGTGTATACTATAAGTTCTATGAGAGCAAGTATAATATTTTCTAGTTTTGCATGATATTTTACTTGTCAATAATGATATATAACATGCAAGATTGTAAACTAGATGATACCCCTGTGGCTAAGGAAAATATATTTAGTTTCAAATATTGCCCTCAAAATAATTTTTGAGAAAAATGAAACGCGAAAGATTCCTTATAAGTTAGCAGTAGGGAGTCTGATGTATATTCAAGTCTGCACACATCCAGATATTATGTACATTACTAGGATGTTGGGTATATATTTAAGTAATCCAGGAATATATCATTGGAAAACATCCAAATGTCTTGAGATACTTATAAAGAACACAAGATTACATACTCATATATCAAAGGTCGAATCAACCCGAGATTATTGGATATATTAACTCTGATCATACTGGATGCCAAGATAGTATAAAAAAGTTATTTCTGGCTATGTTTACCTGCTAACTGGGGGTTCTATTTTCTGGAAGAGTGCACATAATGAATGACATTGAAAGATTACTCAAGTTATTTTGTGATAATAAGTTCACAGTTTTATATTCCAACAATAATAAGAGCTCGATGAAGTCAAAGTTTATAGACATCAAGTTCCTAAATATCAAAAAAAGGTTCAAAATAGACAGTTGTCTATAAAGCATATCGGAACAAACTCTATGATTATGGATCCGCTTACTAAAGTATTGTCATCCAAAGTGTTTCATGAGCACATTGCTTGTATGAGTGTCATGTCAGTGAAGGATATTCAGTTTTAGTAGAAATTTGTGCTCTTTAGTTTATGGATATTTAAGGTTATTTTTTTCAGAAATAAAGTTTTGATTATTCACATTCTGATTTTTTTGTACAGTTTGAACTCGCTAAGGTTTAAGGTAGACTAGTTGGAAATAGGCATGTTAAGATCACATTACATAAAATTTCCATGCTATACATCCACATCATAATCTATGTTATTTAGTGGCATCAACATATGTGACCATAGGTGAGTTAAGTTACAATAGATGTAATGAAAGTCGCTTTGATCCTATGTTGGTATGATTGATGGACCGAATTGGTTATAGATACATTTTAGTAATGACAACAAAGTTGAGCTATACAGTTATCTTTGCAATGCATAATTATAAAGTTACAAATATAGCCCAAGTGAGAGATTCTTGGATCATAAATTCAACAATGGGCTTATATGTGAATAATTATGTGTTGCGGCCAGGTTTAGAGAGAGAGTATACAATTGCAAACCAGGACGCTAGGATGAGAGTGGAATACATTTAAATGTTATTAAAATAATCAATTTATGAGGAAAAGCTTAAATTAAAATAAATATATAATAAATAAAAGTAATTAGCATTTTCTCAATTTTTAAATTTTATAAATTTACTTCATAACTATTAGTTTTGTATATTCAGCTTTACTTTTGAAAATATTTTGTAAAAAAGTCTATCTAATTATAAAAGTTAAATAGGTCAACTTTAACTACAAGGTTTGACCCATTTAGATATTTTTAAGATATTATTATGGTATTTTTTTAGAGTATGCCTCGCTTCATCCTGATGGTTGATAGGTTAGATGATGAAGATGAATATAAAAAATTAAAGAACTATTTATACTCAAAGATGCTCCTTCTATTAGATATCCAATTTTTGGGATTCATGTCCATCATCTCACCAACTGCCTATCAAACTCAAGTAGAGTACAATCTAAAGATTATATTTTGGTAGGCCATAAAATTTAGTCAAAGTTAACTTATTAAGAATTTGCTAATCAAACTTTGACTTTTGTCATAAATTGACTTTCTTTACAAAATATATTCAACAATAAGGTAAGTATGTACAATAAATAGTTGTAGGATAAAATTATAAAATTAAAAAGAATTGCGAAAGTAAATGCAAATTACCAAAAAAAAATCACAAAATCTTATGCATGTGATGCATTAGTTAATCTTGTGATAGATGAAGGAGCTTGAGACTATAAAATTAGACAAAAGTTATCCTTACATCCCCTAATTGATTCTCAATTTATTAAATTTTGATGACCATATAAATTGAGATTGATATTATGATAAGTTTTTTGTAAATTTCTTTGATAATCGCCTGAGTCCCACATGAAAAACATAAATGTGGTGCAAACATTTGACATTAATTCAATATAATTATTAATATTTTGTCTTTTTATACGACCACAGGTCTCTAACACTAAAAACAAATGTTAAGAGTTGGGATTTTATCACTGCGGTTGTCTATCATCGCTCACTCAATCTAATACATGCCCAATATTATCCTCTTTCGTTCCAAGGGTTACTCTTGAAGCTCAACTATGACTCTTAACAATTCCAAAGGCCAACATTTAGTTTAAAACCTCAATGATTGCATATTTGGCCTTGCATGCTTTGACGTGCAGGTTTATTATATCTCTGATCTTGGGTTAGAGGGGTGACAATGCCATGCAAATACTATTTAACTCACATTTAACATGTGCAATTATTCAGTGGTCGTCGCAATGCTTTTGCAATCTCATATAATAAAACCATATTTTATATTTATTCGCAAAGAATAATTTTAGTAATAAAACCATATGCATACAAAGTGTAATACCCCTACATAATATGTATGTTGATGTGTCAATATTTAAATATTTTATCATTGACTTGTTGGCCATCTAACGTGTTGGATCTTCAATCCGATGTGTCAGGTTGACCAATAGAACTTTTGACCCATTAACTATGAATTTTGAGATCTAAAGGATTTATTTATTATCTAAATCTTAGCAACTCATGTAGCTTGGATGGTTAGAATCATGGTCAATGAGAGTAGAGGTCAAGGGTTTGAGGTTCGTATTTGTGAAAATCATTTATTTTTATTTTTTCATTCTTTCTTTACACCGTGGCACCAACAAGTGGATAAACCTTATTAAGTTATGATGGAAAGGGGAGTTCTCCCATACGAATGCAACTAGGTTATCTCATCATAGTCAGAGACATTTTTCTACTACGATTAGAAAAAAGGAAAAAGAGGAGAAAGAGAGCAGTAAAGAGGCAAATTGCTGTGCGAGTTCATCGATAAAGCAAAAAGAGAGTTGCAGATTTTATTTTTGTGGATCTTCTGATTGGTATGTAGAATAATATATTTGTATTAGTTAGATTGATTAAAGAAATTAATGTAAAAGATTGTGAATGTATGAACTAGATTTATAAATTTGATGCATTAGATTATGCATTCATTGTTTAGATTTTTGAATCAATGCATAGACTTATTTAGGAGCACATTAATTAGATTCATGAATTAATGTGATGCATTAGATTTGATTAGAGCACATTAATTAACTTTTTATCAATTGATGTGTTAGTTTCATGGGGGTTTGAATGCAAGCTTTAGATGATTTAAAATCTATGTTAGAGTATCAAATCTCAGATTTATTTATTTGATTGGAATATATTATATTTGATTTCCAACGGATATTGGGTTGCATATTTGAATGTTAATTGAACAGGATGTATGTAGAATGGGATGCATATGTCACTGGAATGAACATTTTAATATCAGAAATTCGGTGCGTATTACTAGTTTTGATTGAGAATGCGCATGGTTTCTAGAATGGTTCTTTCGAATTCCTATGCGGGTCATTCACATCGTGACAGACACATGCTAAGACTTTGCATATAACAAGAATACTTTGATTATATTATATTTTGGTTGTGATTACATGACTAGTTCCATTGATAATTCATGTTATATATGTGTTGGAGTAACCTGAGACTTTGTGTGGATTATTGATAGGAATTCATGATTTAATGCAATGAAAGTTTGCTTGCCATTAGAAATAAAACCAAACCAAATTTAATATTTTTGTAACTTAGATTGCATGTATTAACTATTGTGGACCCTACTATATTTTAATGTATGCCATCAAGAAAATAATTTCCCAAATTTTTAGGAAATTAGAAAAATCCCAAAAAAAAAAAATTCTGAGAAGATCTAGTTGCTAGAATCAAGTGGGACAGCATCCTATCGTCCTTGCCCCATTTTCCCCTATCTAGCATTAGGAGAGGATGCCTGCATCGGCTAGTGTGCCAGGCCCAATGCCTTTGCCCGACCCTCTCTGGCAAGCAGGCCTGGAACCAAGCTAGAGCCTAGCAACGCTAGAAGCCCACAACACCATAGCACGAGCCTAGGCTAGAAGCCCGATGCCCAAGCCTAGTTCTATTCAGCCCAGGCGGGATCGCCGACAATGGCCCAGATGCACCGGTAGCCACATTAGATCACCAATGATGGTGAGAAAGGATGGCCAGGTTTTGATTTTATATTTTGGGATCTTTTGATCTCCATTTTGGATGATTAGATAGTAGATTTTAGGGTTTTAGTGCCTTCTGGATTCACTAAAATGGTCAAATTGCCTAGATTTTGGTCAAATCATAAAGTTTGAAGGATCAATAATGAATGGATGAGATTTTATGTCCCTGGATTGGATGTAATAGTTATTAGAAAAATTTTATATTACATGCATTTCTTTTTGCTATTTGTATGCTAGTGTGTTGTTGTGATGCATTTAATCATTTAAGTGTGGTAGATCTTGAAAAAATCTACTATACTGCCAACATGACATTACAGTCCCGGGGTGGGTGGTTATAGTTTGTACTAGAGTAAAATCACTCTAGAGAAATGAATGAATTAATGTTAGAGTAACAAGATGACACAATGCAGAAGATGCTATTAATAGTGGATCAGATCTTGCATAATGTTTGTTAATTATTTTTTTTCCTACATAGTATAAAGGGAGAGTGTAGAGCATTAACAAACACTATATCTTTTGTACAGATTAAATAACATGGTTTCAATAAGACAATAAGAGGAGACTATCACTAGTTGACCAAACCAATCAGTGGTGGGACCAACTCTTTCAAAAATGAAGAAAGCAAAGGCTCCCATACTGACAGAGAGGGTGAACCAACAAGTTGTTACCCTAAATATCATGAGACAAGAATTCATAAGGCAGTTTGAGGAGATTCACAAGAAGTTAGATAATATAGTAGCTTAGGCAGGAGTGACTAGTTTAAGTGCCATGCCACCTCCACCACCCAAAGTTGCACCAGAAAGATAGAGAGAGGTGCAAAGAGAAGTTGGAGCAAAAGAGCGAGTGGATTTAGCAGCAAAAATAGATGCAACTACTAATCCACCACCTAGAGACAATGCTCGAAGACATGGTGTGGGAGGCAGCAGAAGGGCCAAGGAGCAGAATGATCATGAACATGTGGTAGAGTTACAAGCCACAAGAACAATGCCACTGGCAGGGGTGAGGATGAGGACAAAGGTAGCTATTAGCAAAGATGAAACAAAGAAAAAACTATGATAGACTTCTACTGACTAAACCCTCCAGCCTTTGAGGGGGTAAATGGAATTGCAGTTGAAAAATGGATCACCATAATGAACAAAAAGTTCTCCTTCTTAAATAACATAGATAGCCAAAAGGTTAGATTTGCAACCTTTCGGCTAGAGGGGGGATGTAGACCTATGTGGGAAGCATAGAATAGAGCATTTGAGAACAAAGGAGAGGTTGTCACTTGGATTTATGAATTGATACATTAGATTATGCATTCATTGCTTAGATTTTTAAATCAATGCATAGACTTGATTGGGAGCACATTAATTAGATCCATGAATTAATGTGTTAGATTACTAATGCCCTTGATGCATTAGATTTGATTAGAGTATATTGATTAGATTTTTATGAATTAATGTGCTAGATTCATGGGAGTTTAAATGCAGGATTTAGATGAAATAAAATCTATGTGTTAGAGTATCAAATCTTATATTTATTTATTTGATTGGAATATATTATATTTGATTTCCAATAGATATTGGCCTGCATGTTTGAATGTTAATTGAACAGGGATGTATGGAGAATGGGATGTATATGTCACTAGAATGAACATTTTAGTATCGAAAATTAGATGTGCTGGTTTGATTGAGAATGCGCATGGTCTTTGGAATAGTTTTTCTGAATTCCTATGCAAGTCATTCACACCATGATAGACGCATGCTAAGACTTTGCATGTGACAAGAATAATTTTATTATATTATGGTTGTGACTACATGATCAGTTGATAATTCATGTTACATATGTGTTAGAGTAACCTGAGATTTTTGGCGGATTATTGATAGGAATTCATGATTTAATGTAATGAGATTTTACTGGCCTTTAGAAATAAAATCAAACCAGATTTAATATTTCAGTAACTTAATTGCATGCATTAACAATAATGGACCCTACTATCTTTTAATGTATGCCATCAAGAAAATAATTTTTAGAATTTTTAGAAAATTAGAAAAATATAGAAAAAATAGATTTCTGGGAAGATTCGATCGCTATAGTCAGGTGGGACAGCATCCCATCTTCCTTGCCCCATTTTCCCTTGTCCTGCACTAGGAGAGGACACCTACATCGACCAGCGTGCCAGGCCTAACACCTCTGCCCAACCCAGTCCAGCGAGTAAACCTGAAACCAGGCCAGAGCTAGGCAATGCCAGAAGCCCATGGAGCCACAACGCGGGTCCAAGCCAGAAGCTAGATTCCAAACACCAGCACCCGATCCTAATGCTATTCGACCCAGGTGGAATCACCCGGGACAACGAGAATGAATGACCAGACTTCAATTTTATGTTTTGGGACCTCCCAAACTCTGTTTTGGATTATCAGATAGTAGATTTTAGGATTTTTGGACTTTCTAAACTCACTAGAGGGGTCAGATTTCTCAGATTTTGGCTAGATCATAAAGTTTGATGGAACAACAATGAAGGAATGAGATTTTACTTCCTCAGATCGGATGTTGTGGTCCACCAAACTAGTCAAATGGTTATCAGAATTATTTACCCAATAGATCTTTGTGTACATTGGGTTAAAAGATTAAATTATTAAAAGGAATACATGTCGTAGTGCTTTGTATGGATTTTTTTTTATACATGTGCAAAGTTCATTTTTTCTCTGATTACTAGGTTTTGTACTCACTGTTTTGTTTCCTCTTACGGATGGTCTATCTCAATAGAAGGGTTACAATTGAAGATTACTAAAAAGAGAAATTTTTAAATAAGTTTATTTTATTTGATTTTTGTTGAGATGTAGGAAATAAACTTTTTATGACAAACATGTTTAGACATTGTGTTGGATTGGATATAATAGTTATTAGAAAAAATTTATATTACATACCTTTATTTCCACTATTTGTCTGCTAGTATGTTGTCATGATGCATATAATTATTCAAGTATGGTAGATTTTGGAAAAACTTGTCATATTGCCAACTTGCCATTGTCATCATGGGGTGGGTCGTTACACAAGACATTATCCAATGGATGTTTTGTGTGATCAAATACATATATGTGTATATATATATAGAGAGAGAGTACTTAAGGATCATTATTTTGAAAACAGAATCGGACCACTTAGTCCAACCAGTTCTACCATGAACTATAAAGTGGGCGATCCAGTTCACACTTGGTTCTTTTATTTTCTTGAAAACCGCTTGGACAAGATGGTCAGGCTGTAAAAACTGGTCCAACCACGGTCCGGTCCAAGGCATTTATAAAAAAATAAAATGAAATAAAAAATACAAAATACAAAAGTGCTAGTTGATAAATTATCATTGGTAATATCATTATCATTATCATGAATTCATCATTGATAAATTATCATGTCATTGATTTTCATTAATTTCATACTTTGCATAATTATATTATTTAATCTTATAACTTATGGGATATATAAAAATGTCAACAAGTCAGCCCAATGGCTCATTGCCTACACCCAATATTATATATATTTAATTTTATTTTTTAATAATTTAAACTTTTAAAATAATTATTACATCATAATTATGTCATGCTGACATCATTGTTCAACACAGTTTGAACCAAACCAAAACATAAAAGCGATTCATCAAACAATTTGGTTTTTAAAACACTGTTACGGATAGACTTCGATAACGGAACGCAGACCCAAGACATGTGTGATCTTGTAGTCACTAAAACCCGCATCAGTGAAGATCTTTCGCCATTCTTTTTCATCCCTTTCCTTGCCAGTTGCTAAAGCTAGCCCCAAGAAGTCAAGGAGAAGTTGCGTCTCTAATGCCTTGGGGTCGCCTTTGGTCTTGTTAACTATCATCTCTATGATGATCATTTTTCCACCCTTGTCTCTTGAAGGGATCGCTGCTTTGCATCGCTTGAGTATCTTGACACACTCTTCATCACTCCAGGCATGTAGAACCCACTGCAATCCAAGCACATGGTCGTCAGTCTGCTGTGACGCGTGACAAATGAATCATATAATAAGTGCTTCTATGGAATCAAACAATGTAAACTGAGCAATTTTCATTTCTCCTTGAGGTCACACCACCTAATTTTAGTGACAAGATAACGTAAAATAATACTTATTCGAAGATCTTTGCCTATATATCAAACTTTGCGAGCTATGCTCCTGGAATCCGTTAAACGAGTATCTGCATTGAGGCATTTAGACAACCCAAAGAACCAATGTTAACTGTCAGTGTATATGTGGGGTCTACGATTTACCTTGAGGAAAACAGCATCAGCCGATGGGATGGATTCAAACATGTTACCTCCAATCATGCTAACGTTGTTTCTCTTAGGAGCACTTGCAACCACCTGTGGGCGATCAAGCACGCTGCACTTCACCTGTGGAAATGCATTGGCGATGATCTCAGCGGTAGCTCCGGTGCCACCACCAACATCAACCAACGATCGCAGCCCTTGGAAAACAGCTCCGCACTCTTTAACGACGATGCTCATCAGTAGTCTTGAATCGCTAGCCATTGCCTCATTGTACAAGTTGAAAGTAGAGTTCTGCAGGACAGCGTCCCACAAACTCCCACCAGTTGCAGTATGAAGGGGTGTGGGATCGCTCCCAGTAAACCAAGTGCTAAACCATTGCAATGGAGCCATTAGAACTGGGTCTAGTATCAGTAATAAAAGTGGCGAGACGGTTGGCTCTGTGCCGCTCAGAAGGACCTTGGAAGGAGGAGCGAGCACATATCCTTCTCCACCTTCGAATTTTTGCACCGCAAAGAAGCCCGAATGCACCAACAAACGCATGAGCCTGCCCAGATGTTCTGTTTTTGCAGGATTGATGGGAAGAGCGGCAACCAGTTCGGAGATGGTCATGGGCTGACCATGACGATGAATGGCGTCAATTATTCCAAGTTGGACGGCACACTTGAGGGACATGGAATTTGTGATTTGGAGCATATTGTTCCATACATGGGCTTGGGCTTGCAAGATCTCACGATATTCTCCTTGCAAGGATGCCATCTCCAACGCTAGCTCCTCCCACTCAAGCTAGATTTTTTTCTCTTCTCAACTTTCGAGCACTTGCATGGGATGTACGCACGTTCCGGTATTTATAGCGGTGGCTTCGAATGCTCAGGCACAGATCTGAAACAGTGGGCTTTTGGTTTTCACTTAAAGAGTGTATTTATTAAATGGATAGGATATTGTTAATATGAAAAATAGTCCATTGTGTTCTTAAATTTTCCGCATGACATTCGCCACTCTAATGGTCAAATCATAGTCGATCAAGCTCCTTTACATATATCGAGACGTACAGCAGTTTAATTTAACTTTCCTATAATACACGTCACTGTGACACCACGTTTTTCGGCAAGGTTGATGTCTCGCTCGAATGAAGATTGCTTCTCTAATTAGGCTTTGGATTGGATGACGTTGGCCCCTGATACTACTTAAAGAGCAGAGCTATTCTCGTGCACCCTCCCCATTTTCTTTTTTAAAATTTTAATTCGCCAACTTTTCTTTTTTTTATTTATAAAAAGTTTTTATATTACCATTGACGGGCAGCGTGGATAATTGATCCCGACATATACCCGCATTGTCCACCAATAATGATAGCTGGCCTATAGGGCTGTTAAAGCTCTATTTGTAGGCCTGCTATCCGACAAAAAGAACTTAAAAGGTTGAGTGTGTTGAAAAGGGAGTATAATAGAAAAATACAGTTGGGAGGACATCATTAATATAATTTTTTAATAAAAAAATAAATAAAATTGAAAAATATAATAATAATAATAATAAATAGAAATGCTATGATAGCTAAGATGCCATATTAGTCTAAAAAAGTCCATAGAAGAGGGTTTATTGCTAATGAACTTCATTGCCAATGTATCCAAACGGTGCCTAAAAGTAGAAGAATGGGAACATCTGCAATTAGTTAGATTCAAAGCCGATTATTGCATGTCACTTATTTAATTATTTAACAAACTGTGAAAGATATCATAGTTCTTTCTCTAGACATCTCTCATCTATAGATTTCTTCCCTGTAAATCATTCCATATATAGATGATAGCTAGTAATTGGCTTCAAATTTCATACTTCGTTGGGTGATAAAACTCGCAATGACGGCTCCTTTTAAAACATCAAACCATTAGTCTCTCCTTATACAAGTCCAAACCCAACAAAAAAAAAAAATCAGATTTTTCCTTTGATCGTCCAAATATTAGAATTCGGGGTTGAAATATTCCAAAAAAGGGGATGCCCACCATATTAATGACCACGATGATTAGAATATATAATAAAACCCAGGTATCCAAAGGTTGAGTGGAAAAGATTTTCCAAATATAATCTTTGATTCGGGTCGACCAACACGCATAATTAAAGTATTTGAATATTGAAACACGACTATATATTAATTGAGTTGGTCTGTGTGTCCTTTTGAAGCCTCGTGAATTTTAGCAATAATGTATTCTCATTTCGTTAGTCCTTTAGAATCCTCGTGAATTTTGCCAATGTATTCTCCTTTCCTTTTTCTTTTTCACATTAATTACTATATTATCCTATAGTTTTTTCCCTTAATTTATTCTCAATATATCAACGCCCACAACATGATAAACGTACTATTTGCAAGAGAATAAGATACTATAAACAGTTGTTAGCAGACCAAGATGATACGAGATTAATCGTTTTGTTTTGCCAATTCTGTTCTAATGCTCTTTACTAAATTATCAAGCATCAAGCTGCTCTTCTTCGTCATTTATTTACCTATTATTTTTAAGACATCCTTCTATATTTCATAGCATCCTGACGCTTAGGAGCATTAAAAAAATAAACTTCTTGAAACTCAATGTGGTTATTTGAATTAATATATTTGTCTTTTTATGATGATATAGTATGTTCACTGTTGATTTTTAACTTCTATACTATCCAACTTATCAGATTGATCATGATGATAAGACCGTTGATTTTTAGCTTTAGCAATGGAGCCCCGTAACTAGTGGATGAGTGGTGATGGATAATATG
>JAYJMB010031594.1:0-52099 GCA_036873735.1 Pouteria campechiana
AAAACATGGATCAAAACAATATATCTATATATATATATATAATGAAATTTTGGGTGTCGCACTATGTGCTATCTTTCATCTATTCTTGGGACCCTAGTTGGATTGAGCACAAAACCTCATTGGCACAATTTAATAGCATATTACCTCATCAGCACCATATAATTTGATGCTGAGATAGTGAACAGCAACCATATTATACCTTTTTATAATGTTGTTGCTTGCATGGAGATTTGGTTCAAATAATTGGGAACACTTTTCTGCTTAGGCATTTAAGATTATCTTCCCTGTAGATGGATTCAATGGGATTGTGATTGAAGTGATGTTGAGTTATACTGATATAGTAAGGCTTATTAGAGTGGCTTGCTAAAACATTGTTAGGTCCAAACTCACAAATCATGTTCTCTTTGTCTTGTTCTTTTAATCCCATCTTGCACAATTTCACCACCTGATGCAGCCACTTCTCATTTTATTTCACAGAACTCATCTGTAATAGCAAAATTTTGAGCTTTCACTTCAGCTAATTATATTTTCAGTCTTAACAACTATGAAGTTATGTTTCCTTATTCAGGATGTGTAGAGCTTTAATGCCTGGAGATGAAGAAAGCATGAATGATGAGGCTATATGGGAGACACTTCCTGTAAGTTCTGTTTTCTTACAACCTGACAGCTTATTGAATCTCCTGTACCTATGTGAATAAGTTGTACTGCACATGCGACTACATGAATAAGTTAAACTGTTCTTGTAAGTAAAATGCTATTTGCAACTTGTGCTGAAAAAAGTTAAAGAGTTTGTGCTTACACATCTTTTAGATACTAGGGCTGGTTTGAAAAGTTGGAAAGGAAAGGAAAAGGTAGGGGAAAAATGTGATGAAAGAAAATGATGTCAGCCATGAAGTGAGTTAAAGATGATAGATAGACATTGTTTTGCAGGAAAGATAGGGTTGATGGAAAATGTAGTTTATGGAAAACATATTATTAGGGCTTGGTAATGTGACACTAAATAAAGATACGGAAAAGTAGGCTTGTTGGAGGTAGGGAAATTAATTCAAATAAAGGGGGAGGAAAAAATATTTCCTATGCTTTTCCTTCATATCAAACACACCCTAATCAAAAATTCAAAATTAGAAGAGAATGATCAATGTCCAATATTGACTTTTATGTGCTTGTGAAATTTTTTATTTTCCTTTGGTTTGTTTCCAGTTGAGACTGTTTTATTTGCACCAAGGGCAATAGCAGGATTTCAATTGACATAACATACTGACAGGCCTAAGCTGTTGTCCATTTGCTCAAAAATTCATGTTAATGAAATGGTGTGCATGCCTGAAAGTAAAAAGTTTAACAATGACAAAAGTGGATCACCTGAAAGCAACTTAGGAAGCATGTCTAAATGAATGGCAAGAGCATGCATGCACAACTTTAGCTAGACTGAAGAAAAAGGGAGCTAGGAGGGAGAAGTAGGGCAGGCTAAAACTGGAACAACTGAATAACAAATATTCTAGCATGACAAATGTTACCCAGAATTCGACAAGGCCTACTTAAAATGAGTGATCTCCATGGATGAAGGAATTTTTAATCACTATTGGTGCAGTTAAGACACATGCAAATTGAGAAGGAGCATTTCCTCATTGCCAACAGATCTTTGAAATTGAGAGGAGAAGTTATGAGGATCTGCAGATTTTCTAGCCTTAGTCGGATGACCCAGTTAACAATTGATGCAAACCCTTTTATACTAGTAGAATTATCTAACAAACTAGTTGTTTCCACCAAACACGCAACACATTATTAAGGGTCTACCAATTTGACCTACTAATGGGGGCTCCAACATCTTAACTTGTCAACAATGGTCTAATGTATTTTATTCATGTCAAGAATTACTTAGTGACTAGAATGGAAGACTCTTAGATTTTGTGGGAAGAGCACCAATCATGTTAATGTAAAAAGTCAGTTGAAGAGATGGCAAAGAATTAGGGATGACCAAAATGCCTTGGTTAGAAGAAGAATAAGGAATGGCTGGCAAACTGAGGTGATATCTAAAGGTAATCTATTAGATGATAACTAGAATGAAAATACTGTTTGTTGTTCTAGATCTAGAATTTTGTAGAAGGTTTCTCCGGTCTTAATTTTATCCCAAAAATTGCTTATTTTAGAAGCTGAAGCATAGGTTTACTTGATGGAGTCATTTGTACCAGTGTTAACAAAACCAAACTGAACTGTCCAGTTCGACTGGTCCAACCATAAATGATGCAGGACAAGTAGGAAGAAGAGAGAAAAAAGAGGAAGAAACCTTTCAAGGGGATAAGAAGGGAAGGAAGGAGAGAAGTAGGAAAGAATTTAGGGAGAATTAGGGTAAGCAAAGAAGTAATGTATTTCAATCATCAAGTGTTATTAAACCCTAATACAAGCTACCATATTTATAGACTGAAGGCAAAACCCTAAAATATGCGTAAAATACGCATAACAAATAAAATATCAAAAAATAGCCTCAAAATTCCTAATCAAATAATCGAACCCTAATTGCTATGATTGTGCCTAAAATAAGTAGGAATTGGGCACATATCATGATCCCCATCAATTCTCCCCTGCTTGAAAGAACGCTCTACTGGAGAGTTAGCATGATGATATTGATCAAGTAAATCTGGGTCTAACTCTTGAAGTTTCTCTTCGGATATCTATGTAGCATTAGTGTCGGGCTTATTTCTCCACTTAACAAGATACCTATGTAGTCCACTTGAAGAAGAAGTAACGAGCTCATTTTAGAGTATACTCTTAACCTAAATTGTGTTTGGGGTAGAATTGAAACAAAATAAAAAACTGAAGAAACCCCTTGGTTTGGTATTCGTGTAGGTAAAATAGGAGGCTCGAAAGTACCTCTATAAGGAAACAAATCCTCCACATTGTATGTTGAACTAATTCCTAAATTTAGAGGCAAGTCAAGAACATATGCGTTTGATCCTAATTTTCTTAAAATACGAAAAAGACCATTGGCTCACGCATGCAACTTTTAAAAGAATTTTTAGGAAATCTCTTAGATCGCATATGAACTATAACATAATCACCTTCATTAAACTTATGATACTTATGGTGTACATTAGCAGCAAGCTTATAAGTTTCATTACTTAGTGCAATTTTCCTTCTTATAGTGACATGAACATCATGAATATGCTGTGCATATGTATTAGTAGAAGCAGAAACACAAATACCGGGTGACAAGGGTATCAATGGGAGCACGAGGAGCAAAACCTTGGACAATCTTAAATGGGGATTTTCCTGTGGATCTATTAGTAGAATTATTATAAGCAAACTTTACAATGGAAAAAATTGAATCCCAAGTACCTAAATGCTCATCTATCAAATATCTAAGTAAGTCTTCCAAACTTCGGTTAATAACTTTGGTTTGACAATCAGTTTTTGGGTGAAAAGCAGAAGAAAAATTCAGTTTAGTATCAGAAAGTTTCCAAAAAGTTTTCCAGAGGCAGAAATAACTCACAAAATGAATATCCCAATTAAACACAATAGTAGATAGCAACTTATATAGTTTGATAATCTCCTTGAAAAATAATTTTGCCAAGTCCCTAAATTCATTCAGAAGATTTGCAACTTTAGATGACAAAACAAAAGACTCATCTACACAAACACTGGACTTAGACTTTCCTACCAACATCAACACTAATGGGAAGGTCTCTACTCTCCTTTTCAAATTCTTTATTAGTCAGAATATGCGAAGGTCTTTTCTTTGGGGGGTTCAGTGGGAGAAATTTTCTTTTGAGGTCTTTCTCTCACTGATGGTTTGGTTTGTCTTAAAAGAATAGATTTTCCATTGTGCCTAAAAAAATGTATTTGATTTTCCATAGTGTATGATATTCATATCAAATAACCAAGGACGACCAAGCAAAATATGAGCTACATCCATTGAAAGAACATCACATCATTTCTGGTCCTTACAATCTGCAATTTTAATTGGAACCAAACATCTTTCATAGACAGGTAATTTAGTTTTGTCTACCCATGCCACTCTGTACGGTTTAGGATGGGGCTCAAATTTCATCTTGGCTACAATAGCCTTCGATACGACATTCATAACACTACCCCCTTCAATAACAACTATGCATATGGCGTTACCACATATGAAAAATGCTAGCATGCTTCCAATCATTTGTAGAATCAGTAGTTGGCAAAATGCATCTCATGACACCTACAGGTTCAATATCATACTGATTTTCATCACACTCTAAGTCTAGATCCTCAAGTTCATCTAATGAATCAACAACACTATATTTTCCTCTATTCATAATTCTCAGTTTTCTCAGGTTCTATTATAAGAGTACAATTAGGACAATGTGATGCAATGTGACCCATGCCATGACATTTAAAACATTTAACCTTTGACCCTCTAGGACGTTGGTGGTGTGGTCTTATGGGACTCTGATTATGCTCACTGGGAGAAGTTTGACCTACATTAGGTTTTGGAAAATCTGCCACTGACTCATCAACAGGACATTTGCTTAGATGTTTGAGTATAGGCTGAGTTTGGGCTTCTAAATGCATTTGAAACTGGTTTTGAAGTTGGGACAAGGACTCAGTGAAGTTGGCTTGTTTTAGGGATAGGTTCTTACATTTTTTAGCTAAAGAATCATATTTTTCATTGAGGAGGATACAGGTTTGGAACAATTTCTCAACTGTACTTGCATGTTTTGCATTGGTAACCATGATGAGTGCAACACAAGTGACTCAAAATGAATGGATGATGCAATTCAAAAGCGTAAAGATGTATGCTACTATAATATAAAATACACACCAAAATAATTAACTTAAAGATGTTAAAAGTCACCAAAGCAAGGAAATAAAAGAAAAGATCTTAACTTGGCCAATGGATAAAAGTTCAAGTG
Source organism: Pouteria campechiana (assembly GCA_036873735.1). Taxonomy (NCBI): domain Eukaryota; kingdom Viridiplantae; phylum Streptophyta; class Magnoliopsida; order Ericales; family Sapotaceae; genus Pouteria; species Pouteria campechiana. Next base: position 4,887 of record JAYJMB010031594.1, read on the forward strand.
GAAAGAATTTACCCTTTAATAAGTCTTAACAACCTTTCTCAAGTACCTGTGTACCAAATTGCAATTTCTAAAAGAATGAGCTTGTTGAAAATTTTGAAGAAATTAGGCTTTTTTGCAATTTTCAGCTAAGGTAGGGTTTGTTTTACAATTCCAGAAAATAAATGTGCTAAATTGTAAATTTTGAAGGCAAGGTTGTCTTGCAATTTCAGAAATTGGAGGGCTGTTACTTTGAAATCCAATTGCAGGGGTTGTTTTGTAAAACGATTTGGTTTCAAAACAGTGAAGGAGGGACTATTTTGAAAAAAAATAACCCCCCCCCGCCCCAAACAAAAAGAAAAAAGAGAAAGAAAAAACCCTTCTGTTTGTCTTCCCCAAGCACCTGCCCAAACCAACAGAGGTGAGTTTTTAAATCCATTGTAGCAATCGTCAACAACGATGAAAGGTTGGAGTGTTCCAATGGTGTTGGCGGTGCTAGAGGACCCGTCCAAAAACTCATTCTGGCCGTCTTCCCCAAGCACTCGCACGAACCAATAGAGTTGGGTTTTCAAACCCATTGTAGCAATCGTTAATAGTAATGAAAGGAGACGTCAGATGGAAGGTCGGAGTTTTTTGACGGTGCTGGAGGACTTGTCCGATGTCGCTGGAGTCATCGGTTCTATAGAAGATAGCCATTGGGGCTATCGGAAAACACTTTCCGACGCTGCAAGGCTGCCAGAATGGAAGAAGGAACATTCCGAATGGATTTTCGACGTTGTTGGGTTGTTGGAAATGAAGCAATTGATTTCTGATGGCCTCTGCAGACTCTATGATTCACCGGAATTGAGAAGGGAACCTTCAAAGTTGCCAGAAATCGACACAGAAGGTGTCGAATTTGGAAGATTTGGCCTGAAAACTGATTTCCAACAACAACTGTGTTGGATTTTGTTGTCGAAGACAAGTTGTGGAAGATGGAGTTCGTATGCAGTCCCAAACAGTTTTGGAGTTGTGTTGATCAGTGACAATAGATGAAAAATTTCACACAGGGCTCGCTCTGATACCCAATTGATGCAAGACAAGTAGGAAGAAGAGAAAAGAAAGAGGAAGAAACCTCTCAAGGAGATAAGAAGGGAAGAAAGGGGGAGAAGTAAGGAAGAATTTAGAGAGAATTAGGGCAAGCAAAGAACTAATATATTTCAATCATCAAGTGTTATTAAATCCTAATACAAGCTATCCTATTTATGGACTGAAGGCAAAATCCTAAAATATGCGTGAAATATGCATAACAAATAAAATACCAAAAAATATCCTCAAAATCCCTAATCAAATAAACAAACTCTAATTGTTACGATCGCACATAAAATAAGTACGAATTGGGTACATATCATTATCCCCATCAATAAACTAATTATGTCAGTATTTAGGTTCATTATGGTTTAAAATTTTGCCAAACGGACCGCTGTGCACTGGGAAACAGCTGGTCAGACCTTAAAAATTGGATGACTTAGTTAGTCAGTTTTCATATTGAATAGAAACCGATGGAAACACCAAAGCATGTCACCGGTCAAAGTTCACCTTCCAAAGCATTTTTGAAATTGAAAATAGGATTTACAAGGATGGATAGTGGTGCACAAAAAATTTCATACACTCATAGTCTAAGTGGGATCCATTCTAACCGAAATGAAAATTTTACTCCATTCTTTAGATTTAAAATTGCACTAAATCATAAATTTTAAAATTAGTATCATTAAAGTTTATTTTACCTAGAAATTAATATTATAATGATAATGTGGTTTAGATTGGTTTGAAGTTTGAACCAAATTGATTAGTGAAATGGTTCAATCTCTGGTTCAGTTTTGACAACATTGATCTTTACTCAATCCTTGTATCCATTGTTGGGGGGATTTTGTTTAAGCATTCTATGACAACTACCGTAATAAGATTCAATTCAATTATCATACTCATCATTGTATATATTTTTATGGTACCAAAACTCATTTTAATTGTATACTTGGGTAAGTTAAAGCATATACAACCTCATAATATTGCCTGAAAGCATTTTTTGGATATTTTGGCCCACATCGCTTGCTTATCAAGTTAATTTTCAATATTTGCACTTTATAAATGGTACCAAATATGATTTTTAGCTTGGATTTGAAGGGTTGGGGGGGTGTGGCAGCTTTGTAACTTAGGAGGGAAGGATGATGTTATTGAAGTTGTGAATAAAGACAAAAAAATAGGCTCTTCTTGGGTAGTGGTAAGGTTGATGATGGAAAATCTATGATGTCACATTAAGCGGAGGGCTCTGGGTGGAGTTTGGAAATCCCTCACCTTTATGGGCAATGAAATGTCACATTAAATAGAGGGCTTTGGGATTCCCTCCCCTATTACCCCAATCCAGAAACCTCTATCTTCCCGATTTATCAGTTTGTCACTACAATGGTCTATATACTCTAGTCTAGAACCTTCTACACTATGAAGTTATGTACCAGTCTGAAATTTGTGAACAATGAAAAGCACCACAGAAATGGGGCTTGCACAAATATGCATGTCTAATTCCTCAATACCTGTGAAGGGTTTGATGTTGGATTTTGCTGAATTTTCCAGGCCATATGTGCTTTTCACAGGGGATGATTGGTTGGATTTACATAGACATTTCCAAAAGTGTTACCCTTGATATTTTTGGCTTAGTTTATTATTCCATAATTTTGGATCTACGAGAGATGATAGTCATGAAATATACCCAGCTAACTGCTTTATTTTTCTTCACTAACCTGGTACCAAAATGCAAATGGACCAAGTGAATTTCATAACTAAGAGTCTCTCATTTCCCCCATTATCCTGTTGATGCTTCCTGCCAGAAGGAAGCAAGTGTTTCAACAAAAATGTAAAGGGATGAGATGGTGCATTTAATAAGGGTTTAATGACTGAAGGGAGGGTAGATTTCCATAAACCATGCCCTTTTATTCACCTTATCAATAAGAGAAGCTCAATCCTTGAGTGATAATATAGATTTAAATAGAGGCAGCCGAAGTACTTAAAGAGAAGCAAGCTCCTATTGTGCTTTGAACAAGCTGCATATTCCTTCCATGCTTTTGCAGGATTCAGAAGAATTATGGGATTTTTTATGCTACTGGGTATTCTGGAGCTACAGCAAACTTTTATAAATGAATTCTTGATGTTTGTGTTCTGGTGGGGTTTGATCAAAGAAAAGTCACAGAAATGAGTAGTGAACATAGATTACTAATCATTATGTGAGTAAAATATTTTGTGCCAACCTCTACCGGGAATCAAGTTATTATTTTTTTTTAAATCCATTATTTTTCTCCGTAGGGAATTTTTTAATCCTGATATTTTGATGCAGTTCTATCTGTTCAGATATCTAATGGAATATTCACTAATTCTAAGTGCAATGTCTTTTCTAGCATTTCTGGGTTGCAATCTCTATGGTGTTTTCTGTTGCGGCCACGACATTCACACTTCTGAAACTATGTGGTAAACATATGCTTGTGCTTTTAACCACAATCAAGATTGTGATTAGATACACCATGTTGGATATGCATATACTTCTGAGCTTTTCTGCTGTTGTCTGCTCCTATTCCAGCACTCCAACAGTTGTTTTCTTTTGACTCTTGTATTATTATTATTTTACTGATTTCTGCATTTTGTTAATTTTATATTATGCATCTAGAATATATTTCATTTATGGGAACTGAGAAATTTCAGATTTTACAACCTCAATGGAATCTGGATGAATCCCAGGTGCCTGTAATCTCCTGGTGCTTTATGTTTGAGTTATGGTAGTAATTCAGAAAAACAGTACCTTAAAATACTGGAGAAGAAAAATTTTAAAAATCAGTAGGGACTTGGAAATGTTTTTGTATCACTGACATGGACGCTTGATGGGGTCAAAAAGAAGAAAAAGAACAAAAGAGAAAATTTTGTAGCATTAAACGTATGAGACAGAAACAATAACATGAGGTCATAATTTTGTTGCTAGATCACTTATTTGATTCCCTGAAAATATCAATAAGGAAAACTCATACAATCTTGAGCAATGAAGAAGTTATACATGGTTTCTTTTTTCAGGGCCTTTAGAGTTCCTGAATTTTGATGTCTGCTCTTGCATGTTGATGAAAGATGGGAATTTCAAGTTTTCTTTTAATTGTAAAGATCTTTAGCATATTGGTTTAGTTAAGATTTTTTGGGAAAGGGAAAAAATATCATTAATAGACAAACTCATTAGAACAAAATTTACAAGGATAAGTATGACAAGAATTCCATTTCTTTTAATGTTTAGGTACACATATTTGTCCACACAAATGAATTGTTATGTACAATTCATGAAGCATTCAAACCATTATGTCTAATTTTATGGATTTGGCAATTTGCTTGTGCCCTAGGGAGATAGTCGAAAAGTAACACTCTCCTTCAATTGGAAACTGTGTTATATATTCAATACAATCAATTGCATGGAATTGGATTTAATACAATTTTTTAATTAAATCAAAGGCAAAATTATATTTATCATGATATATTTAACTATGATTTCTAAATTCATCTTACTTGGAAAGTTATGTGGGCCATATAATTGACAATATTTGAGAGTAAATATATAAGCATTAAAATTATTTAATACTTGAGGAGTTGCAAATAAGCTTTTGATTGATATAATTTCAAGTATCTTAGCTAAATGAATCATATTAAGTATGATGGATGGATTATATTTCATTTAATCATCAAAATTGACCAACAATGAAAAGGTTTCATAGAGTGGATCCATGTAACTAGTTCTATTTAATCATTTTCCACAGACACATACACATAAACGGGAGATAGTTGAAGAGTAACACCGACCTTTCACACCCGTCCCCACCCCCGTCCCCACCCACTTGCACAACGACTCATTTCATGGATTAGAATTCGTACACAATTTGATAGTAACAATGGTAGTAGCAGCAGAAGTTGTTTGGAAATTAAGGCTTTTGTGGCAAAGAAGTTTTAATGTGTTTTAGAATTGCAATAAAGAAAACTAGAAGATTTAAGTAGTAGTAGTCGTAATTGTAGTAGTAGTAATGGATTAGATTTCATATGCAATTCGAATAATAGTAATAGTAGTAGTAGTAGTAGTAGAAGAAGAAGAAGAAGAAGAAGAATAAGCTCTTTAGGAATTAAGGCTTTTGTGGTAAAGAAGTTTTAAAGCTCATTAGAATTGCAAAAAAGAAAACTAGAAGATTAAGTTGTAGTAGCAATAGTAGAAAGAAAAAGAAGTCATTTTTTAATGGGGAATTTTGATGAGATTTTTGATCTCACCCTTTCTAAGTTCTTATGTGAAAAACATAAAGAAAACAAAGGAAGAAGAAAGAGAAATTAGAGGATCTCCCATTTCTATTGATTTTTGGGAACTTCAACTTGAATAAAATTGTTTACAAGAATAACAATTCAATCTATGTTCTTCTTTTCTTCGATGGCTTTTGCATAATGATTTCTTCATAGGAAGGAAATTTTGAGAGATGGTAAACTGAAGGCATTTTGAGTGCCAAGGACAAAGTTTCGGTTTTAGAATTTCAAAGTATCTGAAATGGAATATTAGCTTCAGGATCTCATAGTGCCCGATATAGAATATTGGCTTCGGGATTTCTAAGTGCTAGTGATGCAGCACAAATAGGAAGAAGAGAGAAGAAAGAGGAAGGATCCTCTCAAGGAATAAGAAGGGAAGAAAGGGGAGAAGTAAGGAAGAATTTAGAGAGAACTAGGGCAAGCAAAGAAGCAATTAATTTCAACTATCAAGTATTGTTAAATCTTTATACAAACTACTTTATTTATAAACTGAAGGCAAAACCTTAAAATAGGCGTAAAATATGTGTAACAGATAAAATACCAAAAATACCCTCTAACCTAAATACAATGTTTAAAAATCTCTAATCAAATAAACAAACCCTAATTGCTATGATTATGCCTAGAATAAGTGCCTGTTTGGCCCAACGGTAAAATTTAAGCTCTTATAGTAGAACGTTTACATTTAGAGCTTTTTATAAAAGCTCTGGGTTGGAGCTTCAGTGTAAAAGCTAGTTTTTGGCTTTTATAGTTCCAAACAACGCTTCCATATTATCAGCCAAACACTTAGAGAGTGTGTTTTATCATGGAAAAACACTTTAAGGTCGTTAAACCGTCGGGCCAAAGAGGCCCTAAGTATGAATTGGGTGCACATCACGATCTCTATCAGCTAGAGTTAGGAAAGCAGGGGGGTGGGTGTCTCTGTGTGGTAATTTCTTCTTTGGATTAAAGAAATTAAAGATGGGGGCAACGGAGTTTTTGCTGTAGGCCTTTTTCGGGTGAAGGAATTTTAGAGATGGGGTGACAAAGTTTTGACTTTAGGTTTTCTTGAGTAAAAGAATTTTGGAGACGGGGCAACAAAATTAGCTTCACTCCTTTTATAATTGCTATTCATATGTAATGGTAATTATCATAACTTCTTACCACATGATTGCTTAACATGCATGGTAGTTAGTGATAACCGACAAGGTCGTGCGCGGTTATAACCTTTCATCACAAAATATCTTGCACAAATATCCACAATAGATATTTCAAAATAATAATGGGCAATTAATGCATGATTTTGTTGTCAACATCATTATTTTTCTTGGCTTCAGACAGACTATAGAGAGAAGCCATCGCTATGTGCATTAAGAGTTGATGCATTAAGGATTTTTAATATAATTTGGGATGTCAAGAACTCTAATTTTTTAATGGAAATGAATTTTCATGTAATGATAATAAGTGAAGCATGTTCCCATATTTTTATTTATTCTTTTTCATTGTTCATTGTGAAAACATTGTCATAGGCTTTGACAATGCCAATCATCATTTGTTTCTTCATCCTCAATATCAATATGTTTTTGATTTCTTTAGTTTTGTCAGTATCCAATGATCAAGCATCAAAATTCATCAAAGATTCTTCTATTGCAAATACTTGTTATTGACAAGACATCATGTCATTAATCTTTGGAGATTTCATGATTGAAACAATGTCCTCTTTAGCAACTAAATCAATTGCATTTGTAATTTCACTTTTTTTTTTCTTCCATAAATTCTTCTTTTGACTCATTTCCTAGCACATGATGAACTTCCTTGGGTTCATTCAAGCCATCGTCTGATTCACTTATGGACCCATCAAGTGTTTCAATGATAGATTCCTCTTGAACGTCAACACCTTCACGTACTTTTTTTTCAACAATTTTATGAATAATAGGTGGCATTTGACTGTGCTTTTCCCAATCTTTAAAGCATCAACATTAACATGTTCATTGTTTGCAAGACTTAGAAAAATATCACCATGCAAAACAATAGGTTTCTTCAAGTCAACATTCTCGTTGGTCATTTGTTGCCCATAATACTTTCTTTATTATGTATGCATCGGCAGTTGAAGTTGTATGTATTAAGTCTCTAACAATAATATACATCTTAGTCATGGAGCCAAGGATGACCTACTAAGATATTTGTAGCATTCATTGGAATCACATTGCACCATATAGAACTCAAGTAGTTACAAATAAAAAAATGAGATCTTTTCATTACTGATAATGAAGTGTTGTTGATCCATGCGACTTTATATGTGCAAGGGTGTGACTCCAACTTCTCAATAGTAGCCTTAGTAGCTACATTCATACAACTACATCCATCCTTGATTAACTTTCTAGCTTGACCTCTACAATGAACCAAGGTTTGAAAATAGTAGTTCACCTCTAATCTTTAGTTTCTTGTTTATATCTCATAATAGTAGAAAATGGTGTATTTACTTTATCATCCTATAGATCATCATGATCAAACGGTCCATAATTGTCACCTTGAGCATAATTCTCACTATGATTGATTTGGGACAAATAGGAAGAAAAGAGAAGAAAGAGGAGGAATCCTCTCAAAGGGATAAGAAAGGAATAACGGGGAGAACTAGGGAAGAATTTAAGGAGACTTAAGACAAACAGAAGTAATGAATTTCAATTATAAAATGTGTTAATTGACCTTAATACAAGTTACCCTATTTATAGACTCAAAAGCAAAACCCTAAGAATTTGCATAACGAATAAAATACCATAAAATAACAATATAAATCAAGCATAATGTTTTAAAAATCCCTAATCAAATAAAAAACTCTAATTACTACGATTGCCCTAGAATAATTATGAATTGATTACACATCACAATTTTCATTAATTCTCCTCGAATTGGAAGAACACTCCTTAGCATGATGGTGCTGCTCAAGCAAATTTGGATCCAACGTCTGAAGCTCATCTTTAGACATCCATGTAGCGTCGGTGTTAGGCTTGTTCCTCTACTTAATAAGATACCTATGAAGTTTGCCTAAGGAAGTAATAATCTCATTTTGGAGGATACTCTTAATACGATCTGTGGGTGTAAACTGTGCTCTGGGTAGAATTAAAACAGAATCAAAATATAAAGAAACCCCTTGGTTTGGTATTATTATAGGTAAAAAAGGAGGCTCAAAAGTGCTTTTGTAAGGAAACAAATTCTCCATATTGAAAGTTGAACTAATTCTTATATCTGGAGACAAGTCAAGAACAAATACATTTGGTCCTAATTTTTGTAGAATACGAAAAGGACCATTGGGTTGTGCATGCAACTTTTAAAAGAATTTTTAAGAAATCTTTTAGGTTGCACATGAACTATAACATAATCACCTTCATTAAATTAATGACGCTTCCATTGCACAACGGCAACAAGCTTATAAGTTTCATTACTTAGTGCAATTTTTCTTCTTACAGTGGCATGAACATCATGAATATACTGTGTAAATGAATATGTAGAAGCAGAAATACAAATATCAGGTGGCAAAGGCATAAGGTCAATGTGATCGTGAAGAGCAAAACCATGAATAATCTCAAATGAGGAATTTCTTGTGGAACTGTTAATAGAATTATTATAAGTAAACTCTGCAATGGACAAAATTAAATCCCAAGTACCTATGTGATTACTTACTAAACACTTAACTAAATTTTCCAAACTTCAGTTTAGTACCAAAAAGTTTCTATAAAGTTTTCTAAAAATAACTTACAAAATGGATATCCCTATTAGACACAATATTAGATGGTAATCCCTGTAGTTTGACAATCTCTTTGAAAAATAATTTTGCTGCATGATTCATCAACAGTCTTTTGACATGGTAGAAAATGAGTAATCTTTGAAAATCGATCTACCACTACTAAAATAAAATCAAACCCTCTAGGAGTTCTAGGCAAATAAAGAATGCTATTTTGGTTGACTTATTCTACACATAGACATGAGTCTAACAATATCCCATTTCAATGAAGGCCAATAAAACCTATCTTCAACTAAAACTATTATCTTATCTCTACCAAAATATCTTGTCATACCTCCTACGTGTAATCCCTAAATCAAAAAGTCACATAATGAAGTATTGCAAATATATAACTTAGAACCCTTAAACAAATAACTATCCTTGACCACAAAATCAATATAATCTTAATGGTTTCTACTCTGCACCTCTTGAAAAATAATACCAAACTCTGAAAATGTTACATACCCATTCTTCAACCTATCAAAACCAATGACATTGACACTCATGGTTTGAAGGACTGCAACTACATAACTGAGGGCGACTGCGGGCTTGAACTCAACATCGATATGATGCTTAAGAACCAAAGTATTTTTGGAGAAACTATGTCCATTTAGCATATCTAGCACTGAGTTTACATTATGATTGCAAATATTTTAAAGGTAGATGATCTGAATAAAGTATAAATTCTTGAGGCAACAAATAATGCCTCTAATACCTTAATGCTTGTACTTTATTATAAAATTCTTTATCATATGTCGAATATCTCTGCTTAGCTTTATTAAGTTTATTACTAAAATATGCAATGAGATGACCCTTTTTACTTAAAACACCTCAAATACCAACTTCTGAAACATCACATACAATTCCAAAAACTTTTGAAAAATCAGGAAGTTGTAATACAGGTGCCTCAATCATTCTATTTTTGGTCTCACAAAATGCTTTAAATGTAGAATTGGACCATTGAAACTCATTTCCTTTCATGTTATCAGTTATGAGAGCTATGATAGAACTAAAACCTCTAATGAAACGCCTATAAAAACTAGAAACTAGTTAACCTATGAAAGCTACGAACCTCATGAAGGGATTTAGGTTCATGCCAATATCAAATAGCATTCACTTTAGAAGGATTCATTGCTAAACCATGAGCTAATATATTTAATCCCAGAAAAATCACATTGGTTTGTATAAAATAACACTTTTTGAGATTGACATACAAATTTTCAAGCTATCTTTACTTTGTGGACTCACCTTTTATTTAGACATTGACCTAGATGTATATCTAGTTGCTTGAGTCTCGCCGACATGGGAAGTCAAACATCTAAAGGTGGGAGACTTCTAATATTTCTCAAGTTCCAAAGCCTTATAAACTGCCTCTTCAAGGGTGTATGGGGCATGCAAAACCAATTCTCATTTCAATTCAGGTTTAAGACTATTTGATGAATTTCGCATAAATCCCCCACCATTCCTCATTAATCTGACATCTCAAAAAGAGATTATCAAATTTCTGATAATACTCGTTGACAGTCACAGTTCCTTATCTTAAACTCATCCATTGGTCCATTAATTGGTCTTTATGAAAACGGAGCACATATTTCAATCTTAATTTATTTTTTATTTCAGCCCATATGGTGATACCTTTTTCTTTGTACCTTTCCACACCGAACTAGGAATGTTGAGCAGATCCTATCAACTTTCTTTTTGCAAATTGGATGCACTATGCATTTATCATTTTGCACCACTGAAAGAATCTTTACAATTTGATTATTCAATCAATAAAGATGCTAGGATCAAATCGTCCATCAAAATTAGACACATCAACTTTAACCTTTTTTGTGACATCATCATCTCCAAGGACATGCCTACGATCAACTACATACTCTGTTGTGGTTGATATGCGAAGTCTCATATTTGAACGCTATTTTGTTGCTAAGGCTCGATCACATGTGTTTCTCTAAAATTCGGAAAACCTTTTGAGTTCTTAACTGTAAACTCTCTAACATTTGGATTTCTACACTACATTTGAAACTGGTTTTGGAGTCTATATTCCATATGGGATAAAGACTCAGTGAAGTTGGCTTGTTATAGGGATAAGTTCTTACATCTTTGAGCCAGGGAGTCATATTTTTCATTTAGGAGATCATAGGTTTGGGACAAGTTTTCAATTACACTTGCAAGTTCTGTATTGGTAATCATGTTTGGTATAATACAAATGACTTAGAATGAATAGATGATGCAATTCAAAAGCACAAAGATGAATGTCACTATAATATAAAAATTCACACCAAAGTTATTAACTAAAAGATACTAAATAAAGTTACCAAAGCAAATAAAATAATGAAAAAGAAATGGGACCCTAACTTGACTAACAAATAAAAGATTAATTCAAGTTTAAGTGGAAGGAATGTACCATTTAAGAAGCCCTAACAACTTTTATCAAGTACCCATATACCAAACAACAATTTCTGAAAAATGGGTTTTCTGTAATTTCTAGCAACTCAGGGATTTTTCTGCAATTTCATAAAGATCAAGGATCAACTTGTAATTTTTGCAAAGAGATTTAGTTTCAAACAACAAAAGCAAAGGGCGCTATTTGAAACTTTTCAGAAAACCTGAAATCAAAAGACGATTGTTGTCTTCCTCCCTGCACACAACCAAACTAGCACAATTGAGGTTAGAGAATATGGGTTTTGAAACTCAACAATGATCTCATTGACACTGTCTGACCTGACTGGAGTTGTTGGACAATAGTTTCGACGCCTGTGGTGGTTGGACTTGAGTTCTCTAACGTCGAAGATGTGTGCCAAATGAATTGGCAACGGTCAGAGATGAAATAGGAAGCAATGGAGTCTTGGTGTTAGCTGGCCAAAGACAAAGGTGATGGTTGGGGTCTTGTAGAGGTGATTTCAAAACTAGGGAACCCTATTCCAACGTTGTGGGTCACCGGAGACGAAGAAGACGATTGCTAAGGAAGTCCATTGACACTAGAATTCATTGGAGTCAAAGTCGAAGCTGTTGAAATTGCTGGAAATCTACAATTGTTGTTGTCGAAGATGAAGCTACAACCCAATCAAGAATTTTGGGATGCTTTATATGAGATTTAGAAATCTTCGAGATAGGTAATAAAAAGCAATAATGTTTCTATGCAATCAAAGTTTCGTAAGGCTTGCGGAATATGAGAGTTTCACACGCAAATGAGTTCCCTCTTGCCTAGCTTCGATTTCCACCAATCAAATTGCGTGCGCAAGTAACCCCTTCACATGAGTAATGTAGATGCATGTAAGAAGGTTTTCAAGATCATACTTCACAAGAGCAATTGAGGTAAAATTAACAGGTCTACTTTGGTACCAATTTGATGCAGGTCAAATAGGAATAAAAGAGAAGAAAGAGGAAGAATACTTTCAAGGGCATAGGAAGTGAAGAAGTAGGGAAGAAATTAGGGAGATTTATGGCAAACGGAAGCAATGAATTTCAATCATAAAACCCCAATACAAGCTACCCTATTCATAAACTCAAAAACAAAATCCTAAGAATGTGCATAACAAATAAAATACCAAAAATAACAATCTAAACCAAACACAATGTTTTAAAAATCCTTTTTCAAAAAAACAAATCCAATTTCTATGATTGTGCCTAGAATAAGTATGAATTGGGCACACATCACGATTTCCATCAATGATTTTCCTTTTGATGTGGAGAAACATCATCATCATAAGAACACTCAATAACTATATTGATATAACCTTTAGTAGGACACTCAAAAGCCTTTTGCCAATATCCACTTTGCTGCTTTTAATGATTAGAATGGTTTTTAGATGTTATTCTGATTAGGTGTTGTTCAAGTGTGTGTAGATGCATCATTGACTCTTTGTATAGTAGTCTCCCCACCCTGAGAAGGAAACCTATTCCTAGGGACTACTTTAGGCCTCTTTCAATCTTCATTGCAACTTGGAAAGCATTATCTACGTTAAAAGACCATGGATGAGCATTTGATTCTTAATTTCTGGCCTTCAACTAGACTTGAAGCGAGCTAAAGCTTGTTGTTCATCTTCAACTCTTTGATAACATATCTCGAGTTCCTCAAATTTGTTCATATATTCAGCTACAGTCATTGATCCTTGTTTGACAGATGCAAGTTGATCATAAAGGTTATCTGGATATTCATAAGATATTTTCTCTTCATCTCTATCTTCTTCTTGTCCCATATAATGAGGGGAGATTACCACATGCTGCACAATCAATTCTTAATTCCTGACCACCATACTTGGACGTGTTCAACAAGTTTTGTGGTAGCAAATTGTGCCTTATGCTCATCATACATAGCATACTAAAAATAGTGCCAAGAGTGGCCAATCTGAAAGGCTTGAGGATCTATTTTTCCAAAAATTCAGGTAGCTCCAGATGCGCCTTTTTTGTAATATCAATAGCCAAATCATAATTGAACTGACCCAAGCCATCTGGTCATACATCTTCATTAGCTATCTCCCAAATAGAGATTGAAGTTCTATAGGTCCTGTGCTTACGCTATTTGATGGAGGGGTTTTCTCTTGATGTTTCTAAATCTCTGATGCTTTTGTGTTACCTTGTTGGACCTCACTTGATGAAGCGTCATGATTATTAGTTACTGGATTTTCTGATGGAAGCACTAGTTTTTTCTTCCACATCCTTAATTTTTGCTTCCAAGGTATCAACTCTGCTACCAAAATATATAGAAACTGATCTCTTTTCATATCTGTCAATCTTCTTTGAAAACTTTTTCCCAATCAAGTAGTCATAACACTGAATCCAACTTCTGATACTAAACTGATGCAGAACAATCCCAAGATTGACAAAATCTACTTTATTTGTCTCAAATGGAAAGACTAGTCTCAAATGGAAAGACTAGGGTTTCTTTGGGAATTAGGGGTAGAAGAGGGGTTTCAGGGCTAATTAAAATTGCAATAAAGAAATCTAGAAGAAAAAGATGAAACCATAGGAATCGATCGTAGGTTTGCACCCCCACACTCCATTCTCTGGAAACTTAGGACTTTAGACAATGTAGGCAGGAAATTAGGAAATTTAGACGTCGTTGGCAGTCTCTTATTATTGTCCATAACAAATGATTTATAATAAAGTTATAGAAAAATTTAAACTATCCTAAAATACTTAAATCTCATAAGCTAAGGCTGTTGTGAATCGGAAAAACCAAGTGATGTGGTTTCTTAATCTGCATCGACCATCGGCCAATTAAGTCTTGTAAAGTTCGTGTTCTGGTAACATGCCTAAATGAGGAATAATGTCCTATATAGCTAGAGTTAGGGTGCTAATAGGTCAGCAGGGGCAGAGCTAGGACCTTTGGTGGGTGGGTGTAAAATATATACCTTTATAATATGTTTTAAAATATTAATATTTAATTAATTATTTAATACAAAATTGTAACATCAATCTTTTTAAAAAAGAATAAATGTTCTTTATAATACATCATCATAAAATTAATTTAATAATACGCCAATAGCATTTAAATGGCTAAAATAAAATTGCAATAATTATGTTTATATTATATCACTTCAAGGTAAAAATATATGTTTTACAATTGTAACTCATTCATTCAAGTAGAGGAGATTTGTCTGACTTGATAAATTAAACTAACTAATTCTTAAGATTTTCAAAAATTTATAACCAATCTTTATTTGATTATCCTTTTGTTGTCATAGGTGAGTCTCTCTCTATTGCCCAACATGTGAAAAAAAGAATATGTTATGCATCAGACAAAAGAAAAAAAATAGAATTTGTAATATGATAATAGAATAAAATGAAGAGAAAAACTTGATCTGGAATTTCCTGAATTGAGTAATAGAAAAATTAAATGGCAAATATGTAATTTAGGTTACCTAAATCAAATAATAAAAAATAAGAAAACAAATTTGTTATAAGATTCTTAAATTAAATAATAAGGGAATCAAATAGCAAACAGGGTTTTTTAAATTGGATAAAAACAGAAAAAAGAAAATAAAACCATGATACTGGAAGTAAAGAATAAATATAAAATATAGAGTTTCTAAACTAAATAGTCAGATAAAATGAAAAAATATACCATAAGAAAAAATAAATATCCAATGATTTTTCCTTATCTTCTTTTTTCTTTCTTTCTTTGATTTTTATTTTTCTTTTTTTCTTTTTTTGACTCTCTCTCTCTCTCTCATAGAGCCTCAAATGCTGTTTGTAAGTTAGGAAAGTAGTGAAGGCACATGGTGACTGACTGTATATAAAACTCTGATTTTACAACTTGCTTAATCTATATAAAGGACAGTCTCATAGCTAAAGATACTAATATGTAAGCACCTCCACACTTGCCACATAACTCAGGTAATGAATGAAGTCTTGCATAGGCTAATGCACATATGAACTTTCATTAGCTGGGCAGCCTGGGCCATAAATTTTACAAATAAGTTGTGATGTATTTATTTTTTTGTTTTGATTTAAAACACTTCCCATTTGCCCCCATATTTTTCAGTTGATGGGGGCCAAATGCCCAGATATGCCCCTGTTGGCCAGGCTTAGCTGGGCATTTCTGTCAGGGCTCATGGCCGGTTGCTACTGGACAGCTCAAGCAGGCTCAAAAGTGGAACCATGGGACTAAAATGCTCCAACAATCCCGTTTGTCCTATTGGGTGTTGGGCAGGAATAGGTACTGGCCTTTAGCAGGCCCACACAAATTTTTAGTTTTTTTTTTTTTCTTTTTGTTACATATAGCAACTAAATAGTTGTTTTTAATATTTTAGGTTTAATGTTACCTGCATTTTGGCTACAAGATCTCATAAGGCTCAGCAATGTGTTTAGATACCAATCATGAAATGTCAATTTTTGCCATTATCTTCTTCTTTTGTAACTTTCCTACTTGATGTTGCAATGTGTGATGGTCCAATAGTTTAAGAGATTAGAACTGGGTATGCTTCATAAAAAAACTAGTTACCAATTTTAGAGGCGTAAATCGGTGCTTTGAAAGTCCCTGAACCTATGAAACAAGTCAATTTTCATAGAAAAACTAGTTAGATGCATAGGTTAGAGACTTAAACCAGTGCTTGAAAAGTCCCAGAACCTATTAAACATGCCTAATTTTGATTTCTTAACTATTTAACCACCATGTATTACAACATTTCTTATTTATTTATTTCTTGAGTAGAAGAAGCTTAATAGAAATATTTCTATGCGGTGTTTACTGATGGCCTCTCTAATAAATGCAGGTGATGTAGGTGCCTTAGGTTGGTGGGATCTATTTATAAACTTTGGGTACTGAATACTGATGATTCGCTTTTATTGTCATATTAATTCAATTATGATTATCTCCAAATAACACTTGCTTGCTGAAATTTTCATCTACTCTTCATACAGCATTGCAGAGTGCTTTGCATTCCTTGTTTGCACAAGGTGGTTTAATCCTGTAATTCACAGACATTCTCGCCTAAGTGAGCCTGGCTCGTCCTCCTCCACAACAATCAGATATCTTGACTGGAACAGTGGCCTGGTTGTTTCTTCAGGGGAGAATCAGAACCAGGGTAGGATGTGTGGCTTGGAGGACATCGGTGGACATATTATGAAAATTCCAGTGGTTGCATTCCAAGTTCTCCTTTGCATGCACTTAGAGGTATTTTGTTGTTGGGCATTTATGAATTCAACGAGAATTTTGTTGTAACAGAATGTTTCTTCATGTGATATTTGTTTTCACACAATGACTTATACCTATCTTATATTTTGTTTGATAGTCAGGCCTATGTCTAATGACTTGGAAACGTGATTTTCCACATGGATTTTATGGTACAGCCAAATGGAGTCCACTTGATCTCCCTATTTGGCCATACAAGTGATGACATGAGCCATTTTACACATTTTCATATATATATGTGTTTTTATTGAAACAAAACTGAAAAAAATGGTTTATGTGCATAAGTTGGATGTAAATTAATGAAACAAGGATATATATATATATATATTTATTGCAGAAATCAGACCATCAAAGTGATTGACTATAATTAAATGAAAATTTTTCTTTTGTGGATTTTAGGTTTCAATTTGTGTTTGGAATTTTTTAAGCAGCCATCAAGTGTGTGTTTGTGTGTGAGTGGGAGGGTGAGTTATATTCAACTTCTGATGGAGATGAAAATAATATATATATTTTTTATTTTATCATTAATTAAATTTCATTTGTTGCATGTGTGCGTGTAAGTCTTATAGTCAAATTCTGATGGAGATGAAAAGAAGATATTTTTTTTATTTTATCATTAATTAAATTTTATTTGTTGCATGTGTGAGAATAGAAATCTAGAAATAAGTTCTATTGTCTCATGCATGAGATTTGTCCTGTGGATTTGAGTGGCTTATTGTGGGTGTGAGTGCCTCTGCCTTGGAAGTTATTCAATTGCATTAATCACAAGCATTTCAAGCTGTTTTGGTAGTGAAATGGTTTCAAGCGAAAAATGGATAGGCATCTTGATGCAAGACAATGGTGAAGAAAGTGGTAGGAAGGATTCTCTCAAGAGAAGAGGGAAAGAAAGAAATAGTAGAGAAAGAACTTGAAGGAATAATTTAGAGAGAGAAAAAAGACAGGAAATACTGGTAGTTTTCAATTCATTAAGAGCCACAAAGCCCTTATATAATTAATAATCTATCGCATTTATATTACCCATAAAACAAAAATTATAAATCCCTAATAAAAGAAATTGTAAGATAATCTCAAGGAAATAAAAATTGCAATAAAACCTAAATTAAACGTTGCTAAAAATAACCTTGCGCTAGGTGATGTCCATAACAGGGTGTACCCAGTGCATTAGCCTTCCACCATTTTGCGGTCTTGGGAGTGGTAGATGTATGCAGCCATTCATTCATTTTTCAAGAAGATGTTTCCAAACATATACCTAAAATTACCACAAAATAAATAATCCTAATGGATGCACCAGCCTCACTGCATTCCCCATTACAGCTGGGGGTGCAAACTTTCACATACATGACAGTCACATTAACTGTAATTCTACCTGCATGGTTGGGTTCCTCAGCTTGATGACTTTAAAACTTTTGATTTCAGGGTACACCTCCTGCTGCTCGACGTATACCTATTGCTGCTCTCTTCTCTCCACTTTTCCTTTTGCAAGGTGTTGGGGTCTTGTTTGCTGCTTCAAGATTGGTGGAGAAAATTGTTCTTTTGTTACGTAGCGGTGCTAGCACAAGAAGATACTTCACAGTATCTTCAAGGGCACGTGATTGCTTTGGGTTCTTGCATCATGGTTCGAGGTAAACTATAATTTTTCAGCTCTGGATCAAATGCCACTTCAAATTGAAACTGTTGTGGATAATGAATATATTGACACATGATTACTAGTTTTTAACGGACATGAACGTGACATGCACTGGTTGATTTTTGATGAATTTTTGAAACCCAACAAAATTGTGATCAATTATCATTATTAGGTTCACATGGTTGGCCCTATGATGGATAGCATATACCATATATGTGTACCACATTAAACGATGATGTTTATTCTTTTATTGGTTTTGGACAATTTGCTGTGATCGGTTGGTTACTAGGATTATTGGTAAATGATGGACTGGTGTGACCTTCCTTATTAAGCACTAGAGGATACCTTATTCTCAATGTTTCCAGGCTTCTTGGTTGGTGGTCGATTGATGAAGGAAGCAAAGAGGAGCAGGCTCGCCTTTTACATGCTAGCTCCACAGGGTAAGTAACTAAACAGTTCATCTCTTGTTCTAAAGTATTTTTTATGTATCATCCTGAATGAACGGACATGTCTCTTAAACTTGAGACTTGAAATGTAAGTAATAGTTTCATTGGCTGGAAAAAGGTCGACCTAATTTCTTTCTGCAGATTCCAAATATTCATGATCTGTGTGAGTGGCTTAAATTACTTGTTCTATTAGTGAACTTTTGCTCTAGAGATGTGGAACATCTTCTGCTAGAAATTTTCCTGTACTCATGTTCCCCAAAGCGGATTACTCTGCTTTTGTCATAAGTGTTGTAGAGCCAATCACATAATCTGTTTTAAGAAAGATTACTGGAGATTAGTGTGCACTCCCTTGGAGCAAATTGTTGTATACTAAATTGAGGACATTTGTATTACTAGTGTTATTGTTGAATCTTCTTCTTTATGTAAACAACATTTGTTTGTGGCCATTTTGTGCAAGAAAATCCATATAGTATTTGTTTGGCTGAGAAAGGGAAGGAAAACTGCTTGGCACTACATTTCCCAATAGCTAATTTGAAAGGGCAGCTAACATATTCCTTGTTGCAATTATTATGCTTCCATTTTGTTTGTTTAATGTATAAAGCTCTATGCGGGTATTTTGAGAGGGATGGGGACTGTCTTTTGCATATCAGAACTATGGCAAGCGTAGAATCTACGGATTCTAATGTTTATTTGTAAATAGTCAAATGTTGAATTTGTTCGTTCTCCCAATATTCTTTTGCATCTAATTGTGCTTCTTAACAGCCAATATGAAGATGCATCAAGTAAGCATGAGAAAAATCTATTAATGGTCCAAAAAAATATTAAAACATCAATCAATGTATGCATAAAAGTAAACCAAATCAATCCTTATTTTCCACATAACAAATGAAGTAGCTAGAGAAATTCGTAATTAGTTGGTTATTGAAAAAAAATGGAAGAAGAAAAACCCTTAAGTAACTAGCTTAAATCAGAAACTTCAGATTTACAGAAGTTGTAGGACTTATGCTTCATCTATCACCATCCAAAGGCTCTAGGAATGCAAAATTCTTCAGCATGATTATTCTTAAAGGAACTTGAAGACCTTTTGGGCCTGTTTGGATAGAGGGTATGTAATTTTTGGACAAGTAATGAAAGGAAATGTTTTTAACTAAAGTAAAGATGATATCAGTGATATAATGAGATAAAGGCAAAATATCATGATGATTGTGGAAAGGATAAGATCAATAATAAAAAGCCTAAGAATGAACATGGAAAGGATATAATGAATGGTGGAAAAAATAGGCTTGGTTATGGAAAAGATAGAGTTGACCTAGAACAATTTACATTGTTTGGATAGGAGTAAAAGATATGTAAATGTCTACACTTTAACATATGCATGCCTTCATTTCATCTAAACAAATAGGCCCTTAATTATGTTAACCTATGGAATTCTTAGAATGACATTGTTTTGGCACAATGCTAGGAGAAATTGGCCCTTAATTATGTTCACATATGGATTCTTAGAATGACATTGTCTTGGCACTACGCTAGCAGGAATTGATTGGTCACTTAGGGCCTATTTGGTTAGGAGGAAGAAAAAAATTCTTCTACCTTGAGATATTTACCTGCCATGATCAACACTACATTTCCTGAAGTTAAATAAATAAAATATTAATTATCTTCATATATGGAATTTTTAGAATTACATTGTTTCACCATTATGCAATAAGCAATTGAACCTTATATTTTCCATAAAAAAGCCTATCAATTTACATTTTGTCCTTATCTACGTTTCCTTGATATCATTTTAACTTTTGCTGACAACATTTATTCCCATTATTGCTGAAGTATTATTATTATTATTATATCTATCCAAGTAGAGCCATAATGTGGGCTAATTTTGAAGTCCTAATGTCATCCATCCAGACCAGAGAAGGGTACAGAATAAGGATCGATTAGAATAATCATAGTGCCTTTCATCCACTTATAATTCTATGGGGATAACTGTTATGAGTATGAACTCTCTATAGTACGTGTAACTGGCCTAAGAATCCAATACGTCAGTTGCTTTAACCCCAATCAACAAGGGTCAAAAGCGACACAGTATTTGGAAGTAGCACAACACAATCAACTTATAGGAAACTAAAATTTTCAATCTTTCATTACGGGGAGTCTCTTACTTTATAATCATTTCCCAAACTTCTCCACAATTCATTTCTCGTTAATGTAGCTGCCATACCAATGAAGCTCAGGGCCATCTATAGTTTTAGAAGAAAGCAACTAATAAGCATGTATGATGCATGAGAACAAGTGTCCCTACACTTGTATCTTTTACAGTGTGCCATATATCTTGTCATCACTTTCTAAAGGATAAGTATCGTACTCCATGTGAGGGAAAGTGGGTCACCATAACCCAACCACCTCTTCTTTCCTAAGGGAGTGGTCCTAGTCATCATAATCATGTTGGACTTGGTCCAAGAGTAACCCACGAGTATACCACATGAGTTCATACTTCTTAGTATGCCCTCTTACTGTTAAGTGTGCCAACCCAGACATTAAAGCCTGTGCTACACATCTGTGCTTCAATGCCTTGATCTGTTGATTTGCATCAATCACTCATGATCTTTCCACAGAACAGCCTCACGATTGTCCTCTTGATATGGCTTTCATGTCATAAGTCATCTAGCGTCACTTGCCTCGCGCAAATGGTCAATTCACTCGTCTTCCAAATGATTCACCTTGCATGGGGTTACAAGAACTAAGGGAAGGTGACTGAGTTCAATTATGAGGGTTTCTGAATTCTTGAAAATATATGGGTATCAAATATTGTTTATTCTTTTAGACTTAGCATTTGGTTATTATAAATAATTCTTGTTGTTTTGATCAAGATTCAGTGATACAGTGGTCATGTTTTACCACCAAAGGATCTCTATGATATCCACTACAACCAGTTAATCAGTATGTGATATTTTGCATCCATTTTCTGGTGGATGCATATTGATATTACTGTTTTTTCTAATATATCTACTGCTTTTTATTTGCACAACTTGTACAAGTATTGTAGAATATAGTTTGGTGATATTTTCGGAGGGAGTCTCTTTTCAGCATTGTTAATATGGCCTTCTGATATTTCCTGCAGCTATAACACCTTCTGTGGCTATCCACCTGAGGTAGTGAAGAAAATGCCTAAAAAGGATCTTGCAGAGGAGGTGCTGTATATCATTCTTTATGTTTTCCTTTTTCTATGCCAGTTTTCATTTGGCATTCTGCTTTTTCTCTCACCCCTTGCTCATATCTCCTAGCTTCAGCAAGTTTTTTCTGACTTCGCTCCCTTTCTTGTCCTTTCTTCAAAAACATTAGTAATCCTTTTCCATCATCATTATCATAGCTCCTTGGTATTCAAAGTTGAGCTTGAAAGGTACAAATGGCTCCCACCCATCCACCCAACATTGAGAGTATTATAAGTTATAGTACAAATATTGACTCCTTGAGGAAATTTTATTTAAAAATCCACACTGCAAGCAAGCAAAGTGTGTTTGTTAAAATGGATTTTCTCAAAAGGAACTAAGAACATCTTAGAAAGCTCCTTTAAATAGATTTTCTGAAAAAGTAGATTGGTGACAAATTTTTGGTTGTAAAATCATTTAATTTTCATGAATAGAATTTAAGAAAAAAGAGCTTTATTTGATTATAACTCTGAATTATGATTTTATCATTATGAAACTACATAGAGAACATCATTATATAAAATTGTGGTAGTATTCTATTTACTTACCCTTGTCGAATGGCTTCTTGAATGGCTTCCTAAGAAGCCATGAATTCAAGCTTCCAAGTGACTCTTTAGGATACTTTGGCTTCTAGCAAAACCACATGGTACATCACCAACATATAAGGTTGCTTATGCCTCTACAAAGTGGCTTCATTTATGTAGGAAGATATGCCAAACAGGGCCAAAGTCGATCAATGGAATCATAATTAGCTAGCATAAGCTGTACACAAGTTGTGCATACAAATAGGGTGTTATCATCAAGAGCTTGGCTGCACACAGTGTTACATTCCAAACTTTGTCATGGATTATGTGTTGAGGTATGCATGCTGGCAAAAACATTTATGCATCCCTCTGCTTGGATTTCAATGCAATTGGCTTCCTTCAAAGTCCTATTGCATCTATTTTTCAAAACATTGGGAATAGTGAATGTAGCATGTGCTACTTGGCACTTAATAGTAGATTGTTTCAGGTTGAATGTACTAAATGAGCATGGGAAAGACTGATGGGATGAATGTAAGGATCATAAGAAAACATGGAAATGCATAGTTTTGACTGATGATATGGTTTGTGATCGAGTGGAATGGTGAAAATGATGTTTTCTTTTCTGATGACTTCTGACCCATGATTTGACTGATGATAATGGTTATTCTCTGAGAGGAATGGTGGGATTTTTTTTTTTTTTTTTTTTTATCTTCTTTCATTCTTCCTGTAGGTGGGATGGGACTTAGTTGCTGATTACTTGCCAACTTGGTATCTTTCAACAGAATTTATTCTGTGATTCTATTCACCTCAGGTTTGGAGACTGCAAGCAGCTCTTGGAGAACAAGCTGAAATCACAAAATACACCCAGCAGGAGTATGAAAGACTTCAGAATGTACTTTTCATACTCTAAACTTCCTGCGCTTTTGTGAGAAGTAAATTTACCACCATCAATCATGGTGCTTGAATTTGTTGCTTTTATATGCTTTGTTTCTGTTAAGATTCCCTAGGCTTCAATTACCTGGAAGAAACCTCTACAATTTTATCAAAAAATAGCCTTTGGTGGTGTCAGTTTTCATTTGGAAATTTGCTAGCAAGATGAATGACCTGATGGTGGTGTTAGTTTCATGACAAGCAATGTGAAGTACTAGATCCCTAAGTTCTCAGATAATCTCCCAAGTTCCAGTAGTTTACTGAGGTCATTTCTTTGTTCACAATCAGATAGTTCATCAAATGTTTCGGCAACTTAATTAATATTTTTTCCTTCATTTCTACTTTTAAGCGCTTATGGTTAGGGTATGATTAGGACATTGTGATATAGCTTCACCTTTTCCAGAATAACTAAAACACTATATTTTAGATCCCTTTTGATGTGAACTAGAGGCATTACCGATGACAATGCTCTTATTGGTTTCTAAACTAGATAATTTCTTCCCTTGGACATTACTAGTTTTGACAGTGGAATCTCAATGGATCTTAGGTTTTGTTGTTTGAAATCTATGAAGGTCTAATTCTTTATTTAAAGCTTTTTCCATGGAGCAGGGAGCATATTCACAAGATCCTTTTGAAACTCTGGTCCAAGTCTATTAATGAATTTTGCCATTGTCACCCAATGTTCTTGGCAGACACTACACCTCATTAGCCATTCATCAAAGTTTTGAAGCATTTGATGTTCCTTGCCTTAAATTCATCCATTGATTTATCAATTGTGTTCTATAGTATTGAGACATAATTTTCTTTCAATTTATTTTACATGTCAGCCAAAGAAGTTATGTCTGATTATTAAATACTTAGTATATTGTTTAATCTTAAGAATTATTTAATGTTGTGCTCACTCGTCTTCTTCTTCTTCCTTTTTTTTTTATTTCTCTCTTTTGTTTGGCAGGAAAAGGTCCTATGTAGAGTCTGCTTTGAAGTGGAGATATGTGTGGTTCTGCTTCCATGTAGGCACCGTGTTCTCTGCAGGTAACTTCCATATGTTCTGCCTGGGTAGTTGAGGGTAGAGCACTTAAACTATTTAGCCTTCATAGTGCAGATTCTCAGTAAAAGATGTCAAGCCTGTTATGAGGAATTGGCATAGAAAACAAATGGTGGTTATGAACTTTGACATATATTCAGTTCTGTTTCAGTTACACAAGTTGGTCTTCTAGATGAGTGGACCTTTCTGACTCTGTGTCAGTATGTCTATTCATTGGGGGCATCTGATTGATGCCTAAATGTTTCCCTTCGTCTGCAAAATGGGTCGAGCATTGGATTTAAGGCATCAAGGATTGAGGCATTCATAAAGAACTTCCTTAAAAGTGGAAATTTTCTTCAGCTTGATTTGAAGTTTTGGTTAAATGGTATTTCTTACAATGGAAGGAATGAAGAAGAATTATGATTGGGTATTCTGTTTGGGAATTGGGAAAAGAGGTGAAAAGTAGAATATGGAATGGTTGAGAAAAAGAGAGAAACTAATGCGATAGGATAGAGAGTAATGATAAGAAATAAAGTGAATAAAAATAAAATGGATAAACTTTTTTGATAAAAAGATGGGGAGTAATAATTAGAAATACAGGTAATAACAAAATGAGAAAAAAGTAGGATTGTTAAAGTAGTTAAAAGTCATATCAATTAAAAGAGATGGGAAAATGAGGAAAAGAGTAACAGTTTGTAACTATAGTCCTTGAAGGGTGCTTTTGTTGAAAACGTCAATAAGCACCGGTTATTTATGCCTCATAGGAGACAGCACACTTACCAACTTTTTGTGAAACTTCAATTTAGAAACTTTTGTGGTTGTGCATTGTTAGGAATATAAGCATATGGCTTTCTGTGAAGGCACTCAAAGGTAGAAATTATTCTGGGAGCCTATCACTAGGAATAGTATCATATGGTTTTGTGTGAAGGCACCTCTTGCATCGCTAAACATACTCAAAAGCAAAATGCTATTTGTTTGGTAAGGCGTCTCTTGCATCATGAAACATACTTGAAATAGAAACGCAACTTGTTTAGGAAGCTACCTTTTGCATCATCACTAAACATACTCGAAAGAGAAATGCTCCTTGCTTAGGAAGCTGCAGGAAGCTATGCCAAGTGCAGCCATTAGCAATACTTTGTTCTTTACCAAAACCATTTCTCATCTGTTTTCTCATTTGTATATGCAGTAGCTGCGCCGGGAAGTGTAAGCGATGCCCCATTTGCAGAGTCTCCATTGAGCAGCAGTTACTTGTATATGATGTATAGAACATTGACTGCACTGCCCTGGGTTTTCTACCACAGTAGGGTGACTGTGGAAGAATTTCATTGTGTACAAAAATTCAGCAATCATCGATAGTTATGGGAGTCTTTCCCACATGTCACTAACAGCTGCAAGTCAAATGCAAGTGAGACTTGCATCTCTGTTGAAATTGAACAGAAACAGTTCACAGATGCCATCGTTTGATGTTTATACATACCATTCTTGTAAAAGAAACTGTTATTTTCCATCTCAATTTTCTCTGGTGGCCCTGAATGATGGCAACAAATGCTCCATCATGTCATCTTTCTTGGACTTTGAGCATTTTTCACGTGCAGCAAACCAGACCAGATTTTACTGCATGGCCCATTTTGAGGTATATTCCTTCAATCATCCATATGACAACCATGCTTTTGTACTTTTTATTATAGAGAGCCTTGCGGATATGGTGGCTGTGGACGACTATCAATGATAACCAACACAGCAAGAGAGATTAGCTTAAGTACATTCGAAGCCTCAAACAATTGTGATAGAGAGAAATTCATATGGATGCTTCATTATTTAGATAACCAAAACCTAGATGCTGAAAGCTTGACTTTCGTTGCATTTAGATGCTTATCATCTTAATAGTTGGTTGAGACCTTCAAGTTGTACTTGAAAAGGAGCCCATCATTTGATGATCTTTTAGAGAATAATCCATTCGAATCGGATTGGATAGGTCCGTCTTACGGTTTTAAGAGACAAAAGAGCCAGTAGCAAAATACCGGCAATCAATTTAACCGGTTTTAATATCCTTTTCAGAATTGATGTTAATTAATTATAGATTTCATTTTAGCTTTTTAAGTCACCATTTATTCTTGGTTTTGAATCATATTATTCCCTAATCTCTCTAATGATGATATTCTAAATCTTATTCGCTGTAACCTTTGGAGATGAGGTTTTATTTCATTAGCTGGCCTCTCTTGGTTAGTTTTTACCCGCTCGTCTCGGAGGCAGCTAGTTCTTGGAAATCTCTTGTTTTTGCTAGGCGATGGTTGAAGGCAGCTATGAGATGGAACCGAGCCACATAGCTCTGGCTCCTTCGGAATTGTCTGGGATGCGTTTTGCGTATAACCCTAAGCTATGAAGGTAGTTTACATGTAACCGGGGTTATATTTCCTGCATATTGCCCTGATGTCATGACATCCTAAGGTTGCAGCTAATGTTCTAGGAATGAAGTTGAACAGTTCCTTTTTTCTAAAATTATTCGAGCCTAAATTACTTCTAAATTAAATAGATTCATAAATTAAATAAGTTTTTTGTAACTTTAACAAGTTTTAATTTTATAAAATCTAAACTATTTATTTTTAAACTTTAAAATTAAATATCTTAGTAAAAAGATATTAATCATTTATGTTGGCCAATAATGCAATAAAATTAATACAACATATATTATTTAAAATTATAAACAACATAAGTACATTGTTATCATATTTTCATTAAATAAAATATAAATATCTATTTTATAATAAGTAATAAATTAAATTAAAATGATAAATAATAAAATCTTGAAAATAATTTCTTAAATATTAATGATTAAAATACTATCCATATTTTTCAAATAGTTTAACTTATATATACAATTAACGATGTAATTATCTTCATAAAAGGCTTAACATAGAAAGAAAATACAATAAATAATTTAAATGATGAGAATAGTTGTATGCAACTGATTGCGTCGAAAATTTTTATGCAATATTGTCATTGAGCCCACTTTGATGTTTGAGTAAGTCAAAACTAACTATATTACTTATTTTTATATATTTAATTATAAGTATAAAAATCATTTTCATTTGAAATTTATGTGGGCCATAGCTATGAAAACTCCTTAGAGTCCTTAATATGGTCTATATGAATTTCTAATAAGGTAATTTTTGCACTCATAACTAAACATATAAAAACATTAAAGTTTGCTAAAATGACAAGCTTGCATACAAAATTTTAATGCAACCAGTTGCATATAAATATTTTTGTTAATATATATATATATATATCTGTATATGTGTGGGTGATAACTTTTCATTTTTACAAAACACAAATACACCATTATATTGCAAATATTAATGGTTAGAAATAAAAAATAATTCCTAACATGTTGTTTAATTTTTTATTTGTATAAGCATGAAATATATAATTATATTTCAAATAATAATGATCAAAAATAAAATATAGTACATGTTTTGAATTTTTTATTTGTATAAGCATGCAATACATAGTTTTATTGAAAGTATAAATGACTAGAAATAAAAGATAATATACAGTTTCAATTTTATATGTAAATTTTTTATAATTACATGAGCATTAATATATATATATATATGAATAATATCTAAATTATATATTATCCCAATGTATGTTAATACTTTGCATAATTTTAAAATAAAAGTTACAACATATATAATATTTAAATTATATATGATCTTTTGTTTCTATATTTAGTGTTTTAACATAATCATGTCCATTAATTGTCTATGTAAATTAATTTAATTAACAAACAAAGATAGTATATTAACAATTAATATTTATAAAATTTATTTTCAAGGTTTCATTACTTATGTTGTTAGTTAAATCTATAAAGTATAAAGCTACATTAATATTTAATGAAAAATATGTTAATATCATACTCACATGGGCTATATTTTTAAAATGTATATTTTTAGTAATTTTTTACATTATTGACCAATATAAATGAAGAATGCTTCTTCTTTTTTTTACCAAAACAAACACACACACACACACACACACACTTGTTAGGTTATAAAGCTACATAATATGTGATAATATTTATAAAACAAATCCCTCGAAAATAATTTTTTAGTAGGGTAATTTTAAGGAAAAACCAACATTTCATTTATTCCCAAAACATTAAGTATGAACGTTTGATGGTGAGGCAAGCTATTTATTAGCAAAGAGAAATGCCTTTTGCTCACATGTCCGGGTGATGTGCAAGAGATATAACTTAGGGTTACATGTAAACCATGTTCCTAATTTATGTTCTTGAGGACGTGGTTTGTGTAAAACCAAGGGTTATATCCTCAACATATCACCCTATTGTGTTGCTAATTATTGAGAACCATATATATGTATGTATGTATAATGTTGACTTCAAACCATAGATTCGTAGCTTAATTTTGATAATTGATAAGCATATGAGTGAGAATTAATAGTACTAGTGATATTTTTCAAGTTAATCTATGTTGGTCTCAAAACAAGGTGTATGACAAACTACGAAACCAAGTAAGATTTAAAATTAAATGAATATGAAAAAGTAAGCATAAGATAGCAGTGGAAGTACATAAGGATGCAAGATAATAAGCATGCAACCAACTTCGCACTTACTCCACTATCAAAGGTATTCCAACGTTGGTTTTCACTATCCACCATGCTGCAAGGATAACCCTTCCTTACTAGTAAAAATTTCAAAACTCAAACTCAAAATAAAAATATATAAAGGAGTGCCTCTAAGTAAGCTAAATTATATATAAAGTAAAGCTTAAATATAAAGATTACTCAATGAAAACAAGATGCTTTAGACTTATCTTAAATTGGATTTAATATAGGTTGAAGCATGATTGAAATTTGAGGTGCAATGGAGTGAATACACTTGAAAGTTTTAAATGCTCTTATGAATGCAACATTTTTGACTCAAAGTATCCTCCTTTCTCTTCAATAGAACTGTTATTTGAAGGCTCTAGAAAGAATATTGACCGTTTGGGGAGAAATCCTTGAGAAATAGTTGTTGAAATGTCTTGTCAAAAATTCGTATGAAACAAATGTTGGGATGATAGACCCCTCTTGTTTCCTCTATCTATTCTTCTATCAACTTAAGAAGGCTCGAAGACCTCTTTAGTTTTCTCTCTCACTTCCTTTGTTAATGGAATAACAAGTGTCCCAATTTCCAATGAATATGAGAGACCTCTCTAGTTTCCTCTCTCGATTACTCTCTTGGCTTGAAAACATTTTTGCTTTCCTCACTTGGCCTGAAAACCTCTCTAGTTTCCACTCTTGCTTCCGTTGTCAATGGGACAAAAATGTTCCAATTTTCAATAAGTATGAAAGACCTCTCTCGCTTTCTCTCTTAGCTCGGAGTCAATTTTCGAAAGACTCCAATTTTTGAGAACGCATTGATTGTATCTATGTAACTGATTGTGGATCCACTGCATATACTCATGAACCTTCTTCACCAATCCCAAATGATCCATTTTTTTATTCCACCTCTTCCACCAAAAAGACCCAAGTCATCTTTTAAATCAACAACCGCTTAACCTAAACCTAAACCCTTTTCTAAAACCTATAAGAGAAAACCCAAACCATCTTGCTGATTCTGCTGCCTCTACTTTGTTTTTTGCTCTCTTTGATGTAAAATTTTTTTTGTAATTACTTCTGTTTGTAATACATTTTTTTCATGACTAGATATACAAATTCATTTTTTTTCTTTCCACCTTTATGAGTTTGACAAAGAGGGAAAATATACTAAAATGTATAAAAAATTTGTATGAAAAATAATTAAAATATTGTGCACCAATTTAGGGGGAGTTACACTGAATTATTAGAATTTCATTAAAATTTTATGCCTTTAAATTTTTTGTTAGATATATTTTGAAAGGTGCATCACTCAGTATTTTTTCATCATCAAAAAGGGGGAGAATATTGAATATACTCTCTTAAATAGCTTGATTTTGATGATGAACTTTCTTAACCAACCATGTTTTGATGATGAGCAAAGATATGAGTGAAACATTAAGGTAATAAAAATTTATTCTCAAGCATTTTGCATAAATATTTTTTTAAACTAATCTTGAGAATAATATTCTTGATGATCAAAAGAAGAAACCAAGTAAATGCTCCAAGAAAACTAAGTATATAAATTACAGATATACTTAAAAGAAGAAAATAGAAGTTCAAAGTTGCTAAGGGAATATAACACCTGTGGGTATTAATTTTGGGATAATTATGTGTTTGACCACATTATGGTGTTATGGAGTGTTAAAAATGAAGAAAATTTTGAATTTAATTTATATTTTGAGCATAATTGTATGAGAACATGAATTTGAAAATGATATAGGTGTGACAAGAATCACATGAATCAGATATCATATGAAAAAGTTATAGCCAAAATACTATGACTGTCTTTAGAGTTTTAAATTGGGTTAAAATAAAAGGTATCATTTTATGAAAAAATTAATCATATTTGGAGACTAAATTAGAAAAGGTGATACACATAAAAGTTATAGATATTGAAATTATCTTTCAAACGCATCATGCAATTCTAAGATTTTATGAGGGAGATATGACCGATTTATGAAAACTGCTCCGAACATGCAGTAAGTTAGTGCCGTGACACTGAAATCTTGTGCCACGACACTGATTTAGATATGAGAAATGGGTAGCGAGTTTAGTGCTGTGGCACTGAGTTTTAGTGGTGTGTTGGAGCACCAGAAAAACACGATATTTAAGAGGTTTAACCCCCTTTCTTCATTTCATCTTCCCCATTCTTCCCAAGCCCCAAGCTCCAAAACCCATCAACCTTGAGCCCATCTTCTTGAGATTTAAGCATAGAAACTCTTGTTTTTCTATGAGAAACCTTAAAATTATGGATCAAGCCCCATTTTTATTGCTTTTTGAGGATGGTTCTTTGCTGAGAATCCAAGTTGGGCATGATTCATGGTATGATTTAGAACTTTTTGAGATGGAAATGGGTAGAAAACAAAGGCTATGCATGGAAACCAAGGTAAATCCTAATTTTTCTTATTGATTTCATATTTTTCATATGCTAGGGTTCCTTGCAATTTTGTGAATAGTGACAAGTGGGGATTTTGAATGATTTATATATTGGATTCATGGGGAAAAATAGATAATACATGATTTGTGAGAAATTGGCATAAATGAAACTTGGAAAATCATGAGTTTGCATTGAAACCCATCCATGAACAGTAGATTTTGTGGAAGAATCGGGTATTTGTGGTTAAAATCATGGGGAAAGTAATTAATTTATTCTTGATGATGTTTTAACATTGATCTAGATAGAAGAAATGATGTTTTATACTTGCAGTTTGATGATTTAGTCTTGGAACAATAGTCCACATATTATTTCTTTTGAATTGGTCTAATTCTTCTTCCATAGTTGAAATCCAATTTTCATCTTCTAAAGCCTGTTCTATGCAAGTTGGTTCTAATTGAGAAATAAAAGCAAAATTGCCACATATTTGGTGATAAGATCTAGTTCTGATTTTATCATATACGTCACCAATTATCTGACTTTCAGGGTGATCATGCATGAATCTCCAATCTTTAGGAAAAGTATTGTTACCTTCATTATTTGCTTCACTGATGGATGGACCATCATCCATTTCTTCTTCATCCATCTATGTTTTTGATTGTGAAATTTTGCTTTCTTTGTCTTGTATCTTCATTTTCTCAACTGAAGTTGTTAGTTCTCTTGTCTCATCATCAAAATTACTTATCCTCCTAGAGGAATTAGTATTTATCATCAAACTTTACATAAATAGATTCCTCTTAGTCTTATTTTTCAGGTTATAGACTCTAAATGCCTTATTATTAATGCAGTAATCAAGGAAAAATGCCTTCATCAGATTTCTATTCAAATTTACCATGGTTTTCTTTGTCATTGTTAAGAATAAAGCACTTACAACCAAAAGTATGAAAAATATGAAATATTTAGTTTCTTGCCATAATATAATTCAAATGGAGTTTTGTTAAGTATAGATCTAGCAAAGATTCTATTAATAATATAACATGCCGTGTTCATTGCTTTAGCCCAAAAATACTATGGGTGGCGTATTCGCTCAACATTATCCTTGCCATCTCTTACAAGGATTTATTTTTTCTTTCAACTACTCTATTTTGTTGGAGTGTTCTTAGTGCAGAGAAAGTTTGAAGAATTTCGTTATTTTCATAAAAATTAGTAAATCTATGATTTCAAATTGTCCACCATGATCACTCCTTATGACAACTATATGAGAGCTTTGTTCTGCTGTACACGTTTGGAAAATACCTCAAAAAATGAAAAAGCTTTATCTTTGGATGTTAGATATATTACCCAGGTGAATTTACTAAAGTCATCTACAATGACATTCCATAATGTTTCCCTCCAAGGCTTCTTGTTCTTGTTGGTCCCACTAAATCTATATGTAACAACTGAAGGGGTTTAGTTGTGTATACTTCTTTCTTTGACTTAAATGATTCTTTTACTTGCTTGCCTTTCATGCAAGCATCACACAACTTATTGTCAAATTTAAGTTTTGGTAAGCCAACAATTAGATCTTTATTATATAATCTTTCAATCAGATTTTTATTAGCATGTCCTAGTCTTCTATGCCACAACATGGGTTCATTGTTATTTATAATAAGACATTTGACTTGGATATCATTTAAATCCACCAAATATATATTTTCATGCCTTTTTCTAAGTGCTACAACTGAATTTGAAGTATTTAATATTGAACAAGTATGAGATTCAAACACAACTTTGTAACCATTATCACAAAATTGACTTACACATAAAAGAATGTATTTTAATCATTCTGCTAGTAAAACATTTGAAATTGTAATAGAGGGAGGTTAGCCAATTTTACTAATTCCAACCACTCTATCTTTTCCATTATCCTCTAAGGTAACTGTTCTTCCATTTTTAGCTTTTAGTTCTGTGAACAGCTCCCCTTTTCCTATCATGTGTCTTGAGCAACTACTATCAATGTACCACTTGCTATTATCTGTGGCTCTCAAACACACCTGTAATAATAAAATTAAGCTATATAACTTTTGGTACCCATTCAGGAATGGGTCTAGGTGGGTTAGTAGCAGAATATTTTGGCACCCATTATTTTTTAGATGCTACTAATCTGTTTTCTGGATATATCATTGCATTCACAACTTTAGACAATATTTCAGGAATTCAAATCATATTTTGTTTGGGTTCTAGTTTTCTTTTATAATTTTTCTTTCTTTGGTCTTGTTATGCCCTGCCTTTCGAGGCGCGACTAACCATTTTACACTGTTTTTCATCAAGATTTGCCCACTTTTAGGGTAAGGGTACTTTGGTCCCATTCCGAGTCACTTCGCCCTAAGGTTTATAAAATATTTTACCAAAATTTTGGCAGAGTTTACCCTGTATTATCAATATTTAAAACCTGATATACATGACTTATTAAGTAGATTCTAAATTTCAATATAAAACGTGATTTTATACATTTATCGTCAAATATAACAATTGAACTAAAATCATAAAGTATTATCAAAACTCACTAAGTTGGCCCATTTTTATCTACAACCTAGAACCTGCTTTGCCCCCATGATGGCAATAAATAAATCTATATAAATGTCATATATATATTTATTCCTATCATGACATACCAAGTGATTATATTTAAGATACAATATTCTAATTTTCAATTACAATTACACAATGATATTATCATTACACAAATACACATAAAGGGGTACCAACCCCAATTCATCATACATCATAAGTCTTCAGTCTTTCTCAGAAACCTGTCAACTAAAAATTTAAACAAGAAGGCATGAGTCTGGGCAAACTCAGTAAATAGGCATATAATAGCAAAATAATCATGAATAATCTAGATATAATGTATTCAAATCCAAAACATGTCTAATCCTTGCTTGACATTACCATGTATCCAACATTCCATTTAAATCATATGCAATCATATTATTCACTATCACATCATATACAACATTCACTTTTAACCTCATTAGGGAATATTCTCTCCCCAACAAATCATGCATATTCCATTATAAACCTAGCAACAATTAATTAAACCCAAGGGATATCCACTATCCCTAACCAAAACACACATATCATTATTCTCAATCAAATATGGGATATCTACTGTCCCCAAATCAAAACACACAAGCTTGGATACCAAATGGGCTTTTCATCCCTAATCATACAAAATAGCAAATCAAAGGAACGACACCTACTTACCTTAGGCCTTTAACTCCAACTACTTTCCTCTGGCTTCGTCTTTTCATCCTTCTCAGATCATCTTATATAGGGTCACAATCCCATTTACTTAACCATTTGTAATCATGTACTCAATACATCATATTAACATTTCTTTTAGAAGTAATTTCAAGCTATGATCAATAAACATATGATAAACATCAGTTAAACTAGGGTTTATCCACAATTATCATAAGAATTCTCCTTTCTTGACATATTTACCTAGTATCTTACATGATTAACATTTAAACATCTTTTTAACAACTCATTTAAACTTTTAATCTAACTAATTCATGGCTTACATAAGCCATTTATAAAAATTCTCTTTAAACCCCAACGAGGGCATAGCCCAAAACTCGATTCTACTAGTCCAAACCACTTCATACATATTCTAAAATATATAAATTATGCTATTAATCATTTACCCCATGATTAATTTAACAAAAATTAGGAAATTCCTAATTTTCACTATTCATAGAAACCCTAGCTTAGCAATTTTAGCAATTTCACATGCCAAATCATCGTAATCATTGCATTAACTCATTTTCCCATGAATTTATAAGCACATATATCAATTTAAGCCTAAAATTTCATCATTTTCCAAAACCATAAAAATTTAAAATGTGAGATTTAGTTGGGAGATTGAGCTTATCTTCACTTACAAGCGTAGCCATCCTCCCCAAATGAATGATCAAGCTCCCAACTCCATATGACTCCTTCCATTTGTTGGATATCCAATATTTCTTCCATTTTCTGCCATTTTCCACAGTTTGAATGGATAAAAGTTTAGTTTAAATGAAAGATCACAAGTTTATCTAGCTAGGCAAGATGATTTCCTAGCTTAAATGGCTAGAAATCAAGTGTAATGGAGCTAGGGCAAAAGGGGAACAAGAATGGAACAAACCAGAGAAGAAATGGGGCAGAAAAATGGCTGAAAAAGTTGTTGACTTGCATAGAACAATGACCCACACCACGGCATGGAAAAATTTGCCCAAATTCTATTTTTTTGGAGGCTTTCCACGGTAGAGAAAAGCCTTGCCGCAGCATGAAAATTTTATCCCAATACAGTGTTAGTAATTTGAGCATAACTTTTACATACGATGTTCAAATGACCTAATTTTTGAGGCATTGGAAAGCTAACTTCAAGGGCTACAACTAATTTTTATTCCATTGGATAGATAATTTCATGATCTACAAATTTTACGTTAAACATTTTTTTAAAATAGTCTATTATCCATGTCAAAAATCAATCATAATGAACCCTTTTTCAAATTCAACATTTACACTTATAAAAAATCACCATAGCCCCCTTTATACATGAAACATGTCAAATCTCCCAATAGTCACTTCCCACACATCACATATATGAATTGAGACTTGTTCATACCATTTAGTACCTCGTTTGAGGTTAATTATCAAAAATTACCTATTCAGTTATTTTTACCAACCTTTTTCTGTCATAAGTAACTCCATAGGCCATTTTTATTCCAAAATGCATCAAAAACTCAAAGTAATGTTTTACATACATTATAATACACATAATAACTATCTAAGGCCATTCACATTGATCATAGATATATTTTTTCCTAAATTCACCATTTTAGTTCTTTTTAATTGAATTTTCTCTGAATTTTCTGCTATAAATGACTCCACATTCCAATTCCATTCCAAATTACACCCAAGTCTTAAACCAAGGTTCCCCACACATCACAATACATATGGTAATCCTATTAGGTTATTCATATAGATCATAATTGTGCCTTTGCTCAATTTCACCATTTTAGTTCTTTTCACATAACCTTCAACTTAATTGTTCAAAATTCTAAAATTTATCTCAAATTTTGATTCAATATCTCATATACATCACATTATACATAATAATTATGCTACATTGGTCATTCAAGTCATATATACGACTTTACTCAAAAGTACCACTTAAGTTCTTTTTTACTCAAAATTACTAATGAAGCCATTCTTTTTGTTCAATTCAGTTTTCCATAATAAATTTCTTTATAAAACATCGTGTATCACCTTAATTTCTCATTTTACTGAAATATGAAAAATTTCTCCAAATTTCAACACCATAGGTGTTATAGGTTTCCTATGTCTTTCTTTGTTTTAAGTTTAAATAAGGTAGTAGTTAAGGTCCTTCTAAGTGCATGATTTTCTACTTTGATTTGCTCAAGTTCTATATTTATATTTTGATCAGTTTTAAGCAATGTATTTTATTATCTTAATTGGAAGCATTCATTAATAGTTCTTTTAAGTTCTCTTTTAGTTTTCTTGTGCTTGGCTTTTAATATTTTGAAATCTAAATACAGTTCATCTAATAATTCTTTAATATCAAAAATTTTAGGTTTTGAATTTACCTCATCATTGTGGATGGCCATAAAGCTTATTCCTGTACGATGCTCTTCTTGATCTTTTTCTTTGGAGCTGAGTGAGCTGAATTGAGCTTCATTTTCTTCATTTTCTTCACTTGAGCTTTCTTGCATCATGTTTTTCAGCATTTCCCATGCAGCCATAGCTTTCTCCTTCTTTCCAAATTTCTTGCTATTAGAAATATTCTTTTTATCAATGTAAGAGTTATTCCTTTTTTTATTATTGTCTTGCTTTTTATCTGGTTCTGGGCAGTGAAATTTCATATGCCCAAGCTTGATGCAATTGTAATAGATTGGAACTTCCTTTTTCTCGTCTTTACTTTTGAAGTTCTTGGAATTATTTCCAAATCTTTTCTTCTTGAGCATATTTCTGAATCTTCTAGTTATCATTGTCATATCCTCATCATCTTCACTGGTTGAGGCTTCTTCTGAAGATTCTTTATTTTTTGATTCTGCTTGTAAAGTTATTATTTTCTTGCCTTTGACTTCATCTGGAGCATTTTGTTTCATTTAGACTTCATGGGTCATGAGTGATTCCATGAGTTCGTCTACTATCATGTTTGTTAGATCTTTTGCTTCCTGTATAGCAGTCACTTTGGGCATCCAGTGTCTAGGCAAAGATCTCAAGACTTTCTTTACTAGCTTGGACTCTTTGTATTTTTCTCCTAAGTTCTTTAAGCTATTGGTATTTTTTGAAATCTTCCAAACATTTCAGAAATGCTTTCTGATTCCTTCATAGAGAAGGCTTCATATTCCTGCACTAGAAGATTTATTTTAGTTTCTTTTACCTGATTTGTACCTTCATGTGTTTGTCTAAGATTTTCTTAGCTGAATGACATGTAAAAATCTTTTCAAACTCAAAAGAAGTTAGTGTATAGTAGAGGCAGTTCTTTGCCTTAGCATCATGTTCTATTGCCTGTATATCTTCTGGAGTGAATTTGTCTTCAATGTTAGTGATATTCTTTCCATTTTTCACTATAAGCCACAACTAGTAATCTATGACAGTCAAAAAATTTTGCATTCTCATTTTTCAATTCCCATAATTGGTAAAGGAGGTCTCTAGAAGTGGATTGTCCTTCAGCAAATGTATTATGGAACATACTAGCTATTTGAATATCTTCACATGTTAATATATTGGTAATCAAACTTTAACTAGTGAAGTCTACTCTAATACCACTTGTTGGTCCCTTACATAATGGTAGCTCAAGAAGGGGGGGGGGGGGGTTGAATTGAGCTTTTAAAAACTTTTGGCCTAATCAAATTATTAAAGTGTTTAATGAATAAATATAACAGATTGCACAATATACGACATAAAATCTTTATAATGGTTTGTCCTTTTCTAGGTTCCTACTCTACTTACCTAAGTCAGTTTTCTCTACTAATCTCAGGTTTCACTAATACCTTGATCAACCTGATCAAATACACGTTGGTTTTCCTACAAGCTTCCAACTAACTTACTAGTTTTCCAAGCCAACTAGAAACTTTTACAACTTGTTGGTTTTTAAAACTTACTGACGAACTTGTATCCTTTCAGTAAGTTCTCTACTTGCTTATCTTAATACATAAGTTCTAAGCATTTTGCTTATGTTACCAAACACTAAAAATAAGTGTATAGATTAATGCCTCTTACTTAGGTAGACTTGTACATAAGTTTAGAACTTTAAGTAAATGAATATGCAATATGAGCAAAAGATTCAAACTCCTTGATTGAGAAGCAATTTAGACTTTGAGTGCTCTGATAAAGTTGTAGCCATTGGATTTGAACTTTGAAGGAAGATTTTGAATACTTAAAACTTTAGCTTTTGTGTATTTTCATATATTTAATATGTTCTCTCTATTTTCTTTTGCATCTGAATGCCTCTTTCATAGGTTGAGAGAGATTTTTCCGTTACTAACTATGGCAGACTTTCAAACATTCAAAAATGTTTTTCTTCACCTTAAATTTTGTCTGATGTCTGGCTTAGCAATGATCTGGTATTGATCTGCAACTTTCTCACTAACTTTTCTTAATGTTCACATGAGTATCAGATGCTCCAAAGCAGGTTCTTCAATTACTCCACATTGACAACTGAACAATCGTATCCTTTGAATGATTTTGGATACTTTGATTGATTCTCTGAAATGATAGTAAAACTTCTTAATTGTGACATATCTTTATAAAGAAGAGTTTGGATTTTCCAAACTTTTAATGCTTCAGAAAAGGGTGACTCCAAATCACTATTCGATGACTCCAAAGTTTGCTTGTTGACTCCAAAGGAAGGTTGCTGACTCTAAAGTTTGTTTACTAACTTCAAAGATTGCTAGCTGACTCTGAAGCATATTTTGATATCTCCGAAGTAGGTCTGATTGATTCTGAAGCATAACTCCATGATTCTAAAGCATATCTATTTTACACCAAAATGTCTCTGATTAACTCCAAAGTGTATCCTCATAACTCCGAAGCTTGATTAATTAACTCCGAAGTATATCTTGTTGATTCTGAAGTATACCGTGATAACTCCAAAACTTCCATGATGACTCTAAAACATACTATGATGATTTTGAAGCTTCCCTATTGTAACACTTGCAGTGTTTGAAATCTACTTATGAGCAAATGGGTAAAGTTTGTACCATGAATTCTATAAATTTCAGTATTTTGGGATATATAAAAACATTAAGAAGAAAAAGAACCTAAGTGGTGATTTTAAGTAACGTCATGCATATGACTCGAATAGCTAAGAAGCATGATTATCATGTATAATTGATGTGTATGTGATATTGAATAAAAAATTTGAGATAATTTTGGAATTTTAAACTATTAAGTTGAAAGTTATGTGAAAAGAACTCAATAAGCGAATTTGAGCAAAAGCATGTATTTGAGCTATACAAAGGATCTAAACTAGCCTTCATATATATTGTAATGTGTTTTAAACATTAGTTTGAGTATTGGATGCAACTTGGAATGAAAATGATATATGAAGTCACTTATAGCAGAAAATTCAGTTAAAAAGAACTGAATAGGTGATTTTTGGCAATTGACCTCAAACGAGGTAGAAAATAGTATGAACATGTCCCATTTAATGTATATGATATGTGGAAATTGATAGTTATGATGTTTAAATTATTTTTATGGGAAATGAGGCTATTGATGATTTTGTTTAAGTACAAATTCGGAAATTGAATAACTTATTGCAATGGACAAGTTATTATTTGGATTTGGAGTGAGAATTAATTTCTCAAATGAGATTTGAGGATGATTATGCATGAAATTAATGGAAAATAAAATGATAAAAATTTTAGTGATGATAGATGAGAGAAAAATGGAAAATTTGGAAGAAAACTAAAGGGGCACAAGTGTGTCTTATAAAAATGCTAAATTTGAAAAAGAGGTCACTTGTTATCCATTTTTGACATATTTATGTACTTAGTTAGAAAACATGTTTAACATAAAAGTTGTAGCCCTTGAAATTATCTTTCGATGCATTAAAAATCACATGAATGAAAGGTCTTATGAGAGAGATATTGCCAAAACAGTGGAACTATGCCTTACGAGCATTTGGATTGAGTGCTTGGGCATTTAAAATGAGATCCGTGACATTTGAATTATGCAGAGCATCTAGCAAATGAGCACTTAGGCATTTAAAATGAGAGCTATAGAATTTGATTTGTGAAGGGCATCCAGTAGGCAAGCATCACAACATTTAAAATGAGCGTCTAGGCATTTAAATCGAGCGCCGCGACATTTAGCTGCTGGTGCCGCGCTGGACCACCAAAAATTTGACTTTTTAAAGGGCTTCTTTAGCCCATTTTATTCATTTTCTTTTTTCTTCTTTTTTGCTCTAGTTCCCACCTCCCAACCCTTGAACCCATCACCCTAAACTTGATTTCTAAGTGGTTTTAGATAGAAATATCCTAGATTTTCATGAGAAATGATCTTCTTGCTGTTTAGCCAAGTTCTTTGGGTTAAAAATCCTAAAGGGTGTGATCTATGGATGATTCTTAAGGATTTGGAGATGTATTTGTGCTTTGGAATGAAAGTTGTGCTTGGATTTCATAGTGAGTTTGCTTTCACTAACTGATTTGCTATTTTTGATTAACTAGGGTTTTGTAGATTCATTAACAAAGATTTTTTGGGGCAATTTGATATAGAATTGACATAGAAATCATTGAATAATTATAGTGCTTGTAAATACTATAAAGAGAATGTTATACAAATTTTATTATTTTGACTCAAGGTGGTTGGATTAAATGGTGATTATGCTTAGTGATTATACTATGATGTATTTCAAGATTTGAAGAAATTAAGTGGAAATGTTAAACATTATGCTGAATTTTGACTATTTTGGTAAATTCCTATGAAATTGATTAAATGACCAGATATTATTGGTAATTTATGATGATTAAAATATCTTGATATGATTGAACTATAAGTGGTTAAACCCATTGAGATGAATGCTACTGTGAGTGAAATTTATTACTACTTTATAGACTTTGAATAAGGTATTGTGTATGTGTTATGGTCAGTAAAAATAAAATAGTTTTGAATGATTAAATTACATGATAAAAAAGTCACAACTTGTGACGTATATCATGTGGATATGGATCCGCAAGATGTGAATAGTTTTGTAAGCTTAGAAAAATGACAAGAATCTAGTGATGCTTAAAGTTTCGAGGATAAAATTTTTTGTAAGGAGGAGAGTTTGTAACACTTGAGGGTGTTAATTTTAGGATAATTATGTGTTGACCACATTATGGTATTATTGAGTATTAAAAATGAAGAAAAATTGAATTTAATTTATATTTTGAGCAAAATTGTATAAGAACATGAAGCTGAAAATGATATAGGTGTGACTTGCACCCAATTTTTGGCACATAATATGAATGATTTAGAAAAAGTATCCAATAAAAGTTGTCACTTATTAAATTTATCTTACAATGAATTACGAATCACATGAATCAGATATCATATAAAAAATTTATAGCCAAAATACTATGGCTATCTCTAGAGTTTTAAATTGGGTTAAAACAAAAAGCATCACTTTGTGGAAAAATTAATTATATTTGGAGACTGAATTAGAAAAGGTGATAAACATAAAAGTTACAAATCTTGAAATTATCTTTCAAACACATCAAGAATCATGCAATTCCAAGATTTTATGAGGGATATATGGCTGATTTATGAAAAATGCCCTGGACAGGCAGCAAGTTAGTGTTGCGGCACTGATCCAGAAATGGGAACTGGGTAGCGAGCT
Source organism: Pouteria campechiana (assembly GCA_036873735.1). Taxonomy (NCBI): domain Eukaryota; kingdom Viridiplantae; phylum Streptophyta; class Magnoliopsida; order Ericales; family Sapotaceae; genus Pouteria; species Pouteria campechiana. The sequence goes on from JAYJMB010031594.1 coordinate 47,247, forward strand.
TAGTGCCACGACACTGGGTTTGGTGGTGCGTTGGAGCACCAAAAAAACATGATATTTAAGGGGTTTAACTGCCTTTTTTCATTTCATCTTCCCCATTCTTCTTCCCACGCCCCAAGCTCCAAAACCCATCAACCTTGAGCCCATCTTCTTGAGATTTAAGCATGGAAACTCTTGTTTTTCCATGAGAAACCTTAAAATTATGGATCAAACCCCATTTTTATTACTATTTGAGGATGGTTCTTGGCCAAAAATCCAAGTTGGGCATTTATTCATGGTGGGATTTGGAAATTTTTGAGATGGAAATGGGTAGAAAACAAAGGCTATGATGGAAACCAAGGTAAATCCCAATTTTTTTTATTGATTTCATGTTTTTCATATGCTAGGGTTCCTTGCAATTTTGTGAATAGTGATAAGTGGGGATTTTGCATGATTTATATGTTGAATTCATGGGGAAAAATAAATAATACATGATTTGTGATAAATTGGCATAAATGAAACTTGGAAAATCATGAGTTTGCATTGAAATCCATCCATGAACAGTAGATTTTGTGGAAGAATCGGGTATTTGTGGTTAAAATCATGGGGAAAGTAATTAATTTATTCTTAATGATGTTTTAACATTGATTTAGACAGAAGAAATGATGTTTTATACTTGCTAGGGTTCTCATGAACAGTGAATTTTGGGGGAAATGCATGAATTGCTTCAATTTCATGGAGGAAACATGTTTATGCCTTATTCCAATGTTTTTGGCATGATTTGAATATTTAAAAATTATGTGGAGTGCTAACCACGAAATTGAGTAGCAAGGGTTTATTTGGATGAATGAGAATTTAGATAAAGAATGGATTGAGTGATTATATGGATATAGTAGAAGTTTAAATGGCTTATCCTTGAGGTTAAATTACATGTTAATTAAGTTCAATAATGAATACATGTTATTGCAAATGAAATTCCCTAATGATATTTAGGGAATTATTATGATTTAAATAATTCATATGTAATGTTGTTGAAATGCCCCATGAGGAGTAAATTATGTATAAAGGGGATTGATTGCAATATTAAGGATCCAAATGAAATAGGTGCATTTGTTATTTGAATATTATCATTGAGAAATTATATGTATTAAATGGGTTGGAATGATGATATGTATGTGTAGGGTTACTGGGATATGAACTGGAAGCTAAAGCTACACAATTAGAGGCTTCATGCATTGATCCTTCATTAAGGTAAGTAGGCGTCCCATCTTCCATTGATGATGTACAAATGGGGATATGAAATATCCCATTTGGTTGACTCCGGGAATGCTTGTTTTGGATTGGGGATAGTGGATATCCCATATTGGATTGTAGATTGACATTTGATTGAATTATTAGTTATGTAAAAATTTGGGATATTAAGTATCCCTTAGATTGCAATGATTGACCTTTATATGTATGGATATCTAAACAAGAGAGATATAGAATATTCTGGTATTACGATTAACGCTATGCATATGTGGTATTGAGAAGAATGTTGAATGAAATGGAATGGAAAGCTATGTACATTTTAGATATTGTGATGTGTATGATAGAGTTGAATTATTTGAAATGTTTATTTGAAGAATATTGAGCATGAATTGATCTTAATTTGGATTTGAACATATTATGTCACTGAGCTGTTGATTATTATTTTTCTATTATACTTACCTACTTACTGAGTTGCCCAGACTCACAATTTCTTATTTAAATTTTTAGTTGGCAGGTAAAGCAATGGAGCCAAGGAAGATAGTAATTATGTTGACATGATAGAATTGAGATTGGAATCTCATTGTATGTGTATAATTATAATTAATAATTTTAATTGTTGTATAATGATAAATGAAGTATGACAATGATGTGTATGAAGTTGTAGCGGCATGTCAGATTAGTATTGTGGATGAATTGCATGTTAAGTTAGTAGGTTTATTGCGATCATAATTTAACCCAAGTCTTGGGCTGTGGGATTGTAAGTATGTCTTTTAGAAGTTAAGTCATTATTTTGTTTGGAATCAATGTATATTATGGTGTGTAGAATGCTTGTATAGGTTTGGACAACCCCATTTTCAGAGGAAGCTCTGTCCGATTTTTTGTAGAAAAAAGACCATTTTGAAAATGAGACCCAACCAACCCACCCTAAAAGTGGGCAAAATTAAGTGAAATATAGTGTAAAGTGGTAGGTCATGCCTCAAAAGCAGGGCATGATAGGGAACTTCAGGGTTAACTTCAGAGTTGCTGAAGAACTTTAAAGATAAAGGGAAATGCTTTCGAGGTCACGAAGTCACAAGCTTCATATTCGGCAAGCCTTGGAATCAAGATAAGTGTTTTGGAGCCACTAGAGCACTTCAGAGTTATAAGTTCACAAACTTTAAACTCAATTGAATTACAGTTAAAGCACTTCAGAGTCATGGGCTTACAAACTTTAAAGTTGACTCAAACACTTTGAAAGTAATAAACTAATGATCTTTAGAGTCAGTAAAGTCCCTTTCAAATATAAAAGTAATAACTTCAGAGTCAAAAATGATGCTTCAGAGTCAAGGCAAGGTGTTTCGGAGACAACATCGAAAGGCTTTGGAGTTAACAGAATAGTCTTTGATGAATACGACTCATCAGAGTTAGAAAACAAGTACTTTAGAGCTAAGTGAAGTACTTTGGAGACAAAAAACATTTTAGAATATAGAGTCAATTCCTTCAGAGTCATAGATTAAATCTTCGGAGACAAATCAAAACTTTGAAGTCAGCAATCATTGCATCCAATGCGAGTCATTTTTGTCACACTGAAACATATCTTTGGAGCCTCCGAAGCATATCTTCAGAGCATCCTAAGAGACAAAAATACATGAAGTGTGCAAAGAAGCTACCTACCACTTAAAAGCTTAGAGGATCTGAAACTAATTCATGGCCTCCAAAATCTTGCTAAAAGTATAACAGCCTTAAATTCAAAAGTTTCTCTACATTAAATGTTTCTCACCTGCCACAGTAGAGAAAGTCAAAGGCTTCAATATAAAAGGAGTTAAATAAGAATGAGGAAATCAAGGAGATTACACTGAAAAATGAGAGAGAGCATTTACTAAGTCTTTAAGGCTTTTCTTCCATGATTTCAACTCCACTGTAGTTCATTCAAAGAAGCATTCAAAGCGATTCATTTAACCACTTCTGGAGATTGAATCCTACTACTTTTATTGCTATATTATTTATGTTTACTACTTTCAAACTTTGTACAAAATCAGCCTGCTAGAGGCATTAATATTTGTACACATTTATTTTTGCATATCTCTACAAGTTTGCGAACTTGCCTCTATGTAGTAAAGCAAGTAAGATGCTTGCTTAGTATTTTGTACAAGTTAGTTGGTGAGGTTGGGAACCAACAAGTGTATTTGTTTGATCAGAAGGTTATTGATCAAAGAAGGTGTTAGTGGAACCTAAGTTTAGCAGAGACGGCTAACGCAAAGAAGTCGAGTAGGAACCCAAGTGAAGAGCCAAACCAATATAAAAATACCATTGTAAGTGCATTGTGTTATCTCTAATTTCTTTAGTTGTGCACTTTAATTATTATCTAGCCAAAAATTTTAAAGACTCAATTCACCCCCCTCTTGAGTCACCATCTGAACGGGACCAACAATGGTATTAGAGTAGGCTTCAACAGTTTTATTCCATTCATAAAACTTGTGAAGAGTTCTCTATGTCTAGCTATTTTTACAAAACTTCTGCTGAAGGTCAATCTACTTCCAAACCTCCACTATTTGTGGTACAAATTATGGATATTGGAAGATAAGAATGCAAATTTTCTTTATTGCCTCAAATTATTAGCTATGGAAAACCATCAAAGATGGTTTGATTGCCGTAAATACTAAAGATAAATACACTGCTAAGGATATTCTTGCAGTTGAAAAAGATGACAAGGCAAAGAACTACCTTTATTAAGCTCTTAAATCCTCTAAATTTGACAAGATATCCTCTTGCGATACTGTTAAGGAAATCTGGGACAAACTAGAGGTTGCACACGAAGGTACAAAGTAAGTAAGAGAAACTAAGATAAATCTTCTTGTACAGGAATATGAAGCTTTCAACATGTAGGAGACAAAGTTAATTTTATACATGTTTGGAAGGTTTCATAAGATAACAAATGGGATGAAAAATCTAGGAGAAAAGTATGCAGAGCCCAAAATGGTGAAGAAAATTCTAAGATCTTTGTTAAAGCAATGGATGCCAAAAATGACAGTAATTCAGGAAGTAAGGAATCTAGATACAATGAGTCTAGAAGAGCTCATGGGTTCTCTTATGACTCATGAGGTGTTAATGAAGTAGAAAAATATAGAAGAACCAAAAGGCAAGAAAGTAATTGCTCTTAAAGCTGAGTCAGAGAATGACGAATCTCAAACTAATGCATCCACAAGTGGAGATGAAGACGAGAAAATGATAATGATTATAAGAAGATTCAAATCCATACTAGAGAAGAAAAAATTTGGACACAGTTCAAGGAACAATTTTGGAAGAAACGACAAAAAGAAAGAACCACCCACCTGTTATAATTGTGGAAAACCTAGACATATGAAGTTTGACTGTTCAGAGCCACACATGAGACAAAATGATTAGCAAAAGAAAAGGTACAACTCATACTTTGATAGAAAGAACAATAGCAGCAGCAACAACAACAACAGAACATTCAAATCCATACTAGAGAAGAAAAAATTTGGACACAGTTCAAGGAACAATTTTGGAAGAAATGACAAAAAGAAAGAACCACCCACCTGTTATAACTGTGGAAAACCTAGACATATGAAGTTTGACTGTTCAGAGCCACACATGAGACAAAATGATTAGCAAAAGAAAAGGTA
>JAYJMB010031594.1:52199-82685 GCA_036873735.1 Pouteria campechiana
CAACTCATACTTTGACAGAAAGAACAATAGCAGCAGCAACAACAACAACAGAACAAGCAAAAAATTACAGAAGAAAAAGAAAGCTCTAGCAGCATGGGAGATGCTAGAGAATATAATAAATGAAAGTGAGAGTGAGGAAGAAGAAGAACATGAAGCACAAATCAGCCAACTCTCTCTAAACAAAAGTATTCAAGATGAACTTCACACGAGAATTAGCTTTATGGCAATCCTAAAGAATAGGTAAATTCTGATTCTGAAACTCACAGTCATGAAGAAATACTAGAAGAATTATATTCATATTTTGTGACTTTGAAAGACAAGTATAGAGAGACTAAAAAGGAGCTAAAAAGAATTACAAATGAATGCTCCAAAATCAAAGAAGAAAATTTCAAACTCAAGAGTAGCAATAATACCATTAGCACAATTGAGGAAGTACTAGCTGAAAATGATGCTTTGAAAAAGATATTGACTTCTACTTTGTTAAGAATGAAATCAAAGAATAGAAGTGGAAAGCAACAACACAAAAAATTTTAGCCTAAACAGACTACGATTTGGCTTCCAAAGATAGTTTCCAATGTACTCAATGCAACCCAAACTCCTTTAGCTAAAATAGTTTTACCCAAGAAACAATGGGTACCAATGCTATCTGCAACTAACCCTCTTGGACCCATTTCTAAATCGGTAGCAAAAGTTAAGACATAACTTTATCCACTCAGCTATGCTTGGGAGTCACAAAAAGCAGCCTGTGGTATATTGATAGTGGTTGCTCAAGGCACATGACAAGGAATAGGAAGCTATTCATGGAGCTAAAAATGAAATATGGTGGAATAGTAACCTTTGGTGATAATGGTAACGGTAGAGTAGTTGGGATTAGTAAAGTTGGCTAACCACTATCTACTACAATTTCAGATGTACTTTTAGTAGAAGGATTGAAACACAATCTCTTCTTAGCATAAGTCAATTTTGTGACAAATGCTACAAAGTTGTATTTGAATCTCAATTCCGTTCTGTACTAGATAAGCCTTAATCAGTTATAGTATATGGTAGAAGACATGGAAATATATAGTTGGTTGATCTCTCGATATTCAAGCTAAGTGCTTTGTTGTGGATGACAATGAACCCTTGTTGTGGCATAGAAGGCTTGGATATGCTAATAAAAATCTGATTGAAAGATTATATAATAGAAATCTAGTTATTGGCTTACCAAAACTCAAATTTGATAATAAGTTGTGTAATGCTTGCATGAAAGATAAGCAGGTAAAAGATTCATTCAAATCAAACAAAGAAGTATACACAACCAAACCCCTTCAGTTGCTACATATGGATTTAGTTGGACTAACAAGAACAAGAAGCCTTGCAGGGAAACATTACGCATATGTCATTATTAATGACTATAGTAGATTTACCTGGGTAATGTTTCTAGCATCCAAAGATGAAGTTTTTTATTTTTTGAAATATTTACCAAGCGTGTACAGAAAGAACAAAGTTCTCATATTGTTGCCATACGGAGTGATTATAGTGGAGAATTTGAAAATCATAGATTCACTGATTTTTGTGAAAATAATAGAATTCCTCAAGCTTTCTCTACACAAAGAACACTCCAACAAAATGGAATAGTAGAATGAAAGAATAGATCCTTACAAGAAATGGTAAGGACAATGTTGAGTGAATACGGCCTACCACAATATTTTTGGGCTGAAGCAATGAATATAGCATGCTACATTATTAATAGAATCTTTGCTAGATCCATACTCAACAAAAACTCTATTTGAATTATACTATGGAAAGAAATCAAATATTTCATATTTTCATACTTTCGATTGTAAGTGCTTTATTCTTAACAAAGGGAAAGAAAACCTTGAAAAATTTTATAGTAGATCTAATTAAGGTATATTTCTGAGTTATTCCATTGATAGTAATGTTGGGATTATGCTATAATGATTTTGATGATAACAAAACTTATATTAAGTAGGAATGATATGTGTGCTTGAATTGTTAATAACTACATGTGGACTATATACATAATCATAAATGTTTATTTATGCAAGTACTATCTTCATGTTGCGGATAATTTTAATCATCATTTCCTGAATATGTTAAAGTATACATTAAGCACTATTCTTTATTGAGTTATCATATTATGTGCTTAATTAAAAATATATGTTATCCTTGCTATATTTCATGTGAAAATTAATTAAGGATAAATACATTATGTTGACATCCTAGCAAGTGCAAAAAATCTTCTAAGTACGAGATCACAATTGACTATAATCTATTGGCACTTCAATCATCTGCTACGAGGATGAAGAAGAAGAAGAAGACAAGGCTTCTAGATGCATATCGAAGGAGCTTGCTTTGTCTATAAAACTCAGAGAAAAACTTCCATGGACAAATGCAAAGCAAAGACAGCTAAAAGAAGAAGCCATGATCAGAGAACTTAAATTGTGTTTGAGAAATTTGGACCACTTATACTTGATTTGATCAAAGTTTGTCCAAGACAATGTGCAAGGATGAAGAAGCAACTTAATGGCTTCACAGACAGATGAAGAAAGACAAGAAATTACTGTCCAGACAACCATATACAAAGTAAGATGATTGTATTAGTCTAAGAATAAAATGGCAATATGAATATAGAAGGGAGTGCAACTTCAGTTGAGCCAAGATAGACAAATCAAGATTGAAGAACCAAGGAAGTTGCTAGATTAAACCCCCTTTATCGCTCAAAGTGTGTAGAACAATTGAAGAACTTCACTTTGTCTACAGATCAAGAGTTCATCTGTTACTCATGACAGATAAAGTATTAGCCAAAGTAAAAGACAAAGTAGAAGGTGGACATTGAGCATAGACAAAGCTGAATAAACAAAGAGGTGCTTAGATCAAAATGGGCTTCAACAGACAAAGGCATGATTGTCTACAACTTACAACAGACAAATGCTCACTTCGTCTATTCAAATAAGTTAAAGTTAGCTTTATCTGACACTTTCAATAGACAATAAGGAAAAAAAGAAAAAAATTACACTTCGTCTATTAGTGATAAAAGTGTTCGATATCCTTTGAAACTTTGCAATGAAAACTTTATAAGTTAGGGTATTGTAGATATGGGGGAGGTTATTGAACATGTTTTGGCTTTGGAAGAGTTATCAAAATAGAAAGTCCATAAGAAGGTGGAATCATTGGAAGAAGAGTCATCAGTAGAAGATGTTAGAACTAATTTGGAACTAAAGTAATTGCCCAAAAAGCTAAGGTATGCAATTTTTTTTAATGATTCATTCTTTCTAATGATTAGTTCTTCTTCTTTTATAGGCATGGAGGAAGAAAATCCATGGCAAGTTCAAGACCATGGAGTGAAGTTTAATATTTTCAAGGAGATGAAGCTACACAATGAGAATAATGATTGCTTCAAGATTGATGTGGTGGCTAATATCATTGAAGAATATCCAAAAACCCCTCATAAACAACACTGAAGTAATTGAGTATGTGTATTAACTAGGTGTTCAAGAGAAATTCCAAACGCCAAGACCTAGATTTAAAATTAGAGCACCGAAAAGCCAAAATCCATTGGAAAGAAGGAAGATATTAGTCAAGCTAAGACTATAAACCAAGTGCTTCTTGGGAGACAAACTGAGCTTTAAAATTTTTCCATTGTTTTGTTTATTTTCATTGGTTTAGTTTAGTTTTGTAATTTATTTTTTAGTTGGCTTTCTTGATTTTAGGAGAACCCTTCAAAATATTATGCACACCAATAAAAGCAAACTTCATTCACCATTAAGTGACCTTATCCCCCAACTTATGCATATGAGGAGTTAGAGGACTAAGAAGTCAATTAAAGACATCTCCATCAGGGAAGTCTTTGTTTTTATTTTTCTATATTATACATAAAGGACAATGTTTACTTTAAGTTTGGTGGGTTCTTATTTGTGTTTTGTTTCTCAAGCTTATTTTGTCTAGTTGTATGGTATTGATTATGTTTTGGTTTGTAAAAAATGTGAAAAAAATATCATTGATCAGAGTTCTTATAGGAGACCAATTATATGAAAAAGATATATAACAATGGCTTAAAAAGAAAATGAAGGATGTCAACATAGTCTATGTGCTTGACTTGAATGCTTATCTAATTTAATTTAGATTCCTTACACTTTTGTTCACATAGCCATTTCTTTTCGATATCATTGAGTACTTAGAAATAGTTTAGGTGACCAAGTATGCATAGCTCAGTTTAAACTCTAGAACTATTTGCAATTATTTTCAGATGAACATTAGATGACATAAAAGAAAAATTAGAATAAGAACTCATCATTTATTTGGGGGGGATCACATCTCCATGAATTGAAAAGAACTAAGTTTTGGAGTGTGGTAGTAATACAACCCAAATTTTGGGGGCTTACATTCTAAAGAACTCAAAAGAGGATAAGTTTAAGGCATGTGATAGTAATATAAGCCACAAAAAGAAAACAAAACTATTGAAGATGAAATTAAAGAAAGTAAAACATCATGTCCATATCTAGTGTAGTCTCTCTTAATTTGTTAAATGAGTGTATGAAGTTGGAATTGAACATTTATTACTTGGTTGCATAAATTTATTTGAGTAAGAAGTGATTTGAATTGGAATGGCTATAACTCTTTGCACATGCACAAGAATTCAATGGTAGATAAGATGATGTTTAGGTTGAAATTCTAGACATACAAGATAATGTTTTCTTCTAAGCTATATTGATTTTATTAAAGTCTTTGGATGATAAATTTAATCAATGTTATGTGTGTGTGTGTGTGTTTCTTTTCAAAGTTGATTCTTGTGTTTGGTTCAAGGATGAGCAAATAAGTAAGTTTGGGGGTATTTGATAAGTGAATTTTATTCACTTATATCTCATATTGTTCAAGCTTGGCTATTTGTGAATTCTTGAGAATTTCATTTGCTACTTATGTGTTTTTATGTATTTTTCTAGGTTTAATGGAAAGTGGGAAGGAATGGAGCAAAACTAAAGAAAATAAGAGTGCATTTGAAAGACTGAAGAAAGGATCAAGTGGAACAAGCAAAAAGTAGCAGCAAGTGAGCAACAATTGGGCAACCCAGTGCCACATGACACAAAAGCCACCATTGCAAGTAGCAACTTGGGCACCCTAGTGCCCATGCCTGCTAAAGTGTCATGGGTACTAATGTTAATATAAAAGCCTAGTTTTATATGGCAAAGGGGGAGTTTTTTTGGGGAGTCATTTACTATGGTTTTTAGGAGCTTTTTGGAGGGATTTTGGAGGATGATTCAAAGAGGAAGAAACGACGTTTGAAGATCAAGAGGAAGGATCTCGGATTTGAGGAGCAAAAATCAAGCTAAAAAGGGGAAGACTTTATTATCTTCATGTTCTTGTGTTTTTCAATTGCTTTCTTCCCTTGTAATCTTGAATTTGCTCTTGGATTGGAACTATGATGATGTTGAATACTTCTTTGATGGATTCATTTTGCTTCATGAGTAACTAATCTCCTCCTTCTAGAGGGGAGATGGATTTATGTGGAATTCATGTTATACTCAATGATTTAATTGATTGATCTTGCAATTGGTTTATTTGTGATGCCTGATGGTTAACGATTTCAATTTCCTAGCGAGTTATTGAATGATCTAGTATTTAGGGTTTGACACTAGGGAGAAGTTACTTTGAATAGGATCTAGGCATCGCAACATAAAATTATAGATCACTCGGGAGAGCTTCTAGGTTTTATAAAATCATAATAGAGAATCATAGAGTTTAATACATTCACAATATTCTAATTTTTATAAGGATATCAAAATTAGGATTTGGGGAAAAGATATTTGACTTGACACTTGAGAGAGGGAGTTAACTGAATTAGGATTCTTGATTTATAAACCAATGCAATGATAAATCTGGAATAAGTTGAAATCATCATGAATGAAGCATAAATGATATCAATTCTCTGGAGTTTTCATACCCTTGATTTATTCTATTCAAAGCCTATCCATTTTATTTTTTATTCAATCCTTGATTTCTCGATCATTCAGATAAAGTTGTAATTATTCAAAACAATAACTAGCAATTAATTAAAATACACAATCCCTGTGGGTATGATACTCTCTCTTCACTATAATACAAAACTTGGCACTGTACACTTGTAGTTAAGTTGCAGCAAACAACTAAGTACACTAATTGTATTCCATTATAGTGATGGTGGAACCTAAGACATAAGGGGTGTGTTCTCAGAAGAGTGGAGAGGGAGGTTATCTCAACCCATTATATATCATGTCTCCTTTGTGTGGTTAATTAATTTGCATGAAGTTTATCTTTTCATTATTTATTCTACTATAATTTGCATAAAAGCACAATAAAGAGAGAAGTTAATTAATCAGGGATTAAGCATAAAAATTTCATAAACCCAATTCACCCCTCCCCTCTTGGGTAAAACCTTGCTTAAAGGACCCAACAATAACCAAATATAAATATTGTGTATGTGTATGTGTATATTAATTTCATTTGTGCACTATATACATAATGTAAATGCGTGAGCTTAGATATTGTGTATTAACTGGATGAAATCAGTAGTCATTAATTCAATTTTTGCATTAAATATTCTAATTGACATAAAAATTTTATCCCTTCATAGTTGTTCACTTGTATCCCATAATATGGCCATATTTTGAGTAATTTGATCCTTCCATTGAGTCCAAAACATCCAGAAATATAGAAAATGACTATCTGATTATCAAAATCAAAGTCCTAGAGGTCCAAATCAAGCCAAAACAATTTCAGCCATCCGCACACCTCGCCAAACTAGCAATCAGCCACCATCATTTGCGCTCTCATCAATGGGATCTTGCTTGGGCTGGAAGCCTATGCCTCTAGCACGAGCCAACATCTGGGCCATCCTACTGGTCTGAGTCCACCAAGTGCATAGGCCTTAGGCCTTTATCTAGTCAGGCTCAGTCTTGCTAAGCATTAAGCTCAATGGTTCCTGTTGGCTTGACATTCAATTTAACACTAGGCCTATGGACTGTCCAGCTTGGTTGCTAGGAATTGAGCCTACTTGGTTAGCCTGGCTAATACTATGTTGGGTTTGGCTAGCTCTGATGGTTACTTGGTTGGGTTTCTAGATGGCCCATTTGATAGAGACAGCTACTGGACGTGGCTTTGTTTGATCTAGCCCACTCGGCTAAATCTTCCATTAAGCTCATTACCAACTTATGACTAGAGTGCATAATTTTGATAGGTGTGTATATTCAATGCATAATGTGACCAACGTGGTGAATAGAGATAAAGTGCATAATGTGAACATCCAGCATGAACAGGGAGGTGCAGGAATATTTATGCACACTATTTATGAGGCAAAAGATGGTGCAATCATGAAGCAAGCAAGAATTTCCAATGTCTTTTTGATGCTAGATTTCCCTTAATTTTTTTTATTTTTATTGTAATTCGTTTGCTTTCTAATAAAAAATAGGGATTTTTAGAATTTTTAGGGTTTTAATTAAATTCTTCCTTTTTCTGTGTCTAATAGAAAAAATGAATCATGAACGCATCATGCTAAATCCTATTATTTTTAATCTCAATAATAAAAGCAAAAAAAAATCAATATTTATTTTCTAAAATTTTAACCTATTTTATCATAAATTTATCTTTCTAGAGATTAAAAAATTATTAATCCAAAACCCTAAAAATAACAAACCTTTATATGTTATTTTCATCAAAAGTAATCATAAAAGATCTGATACCAATGTTGGAAACTATCACACAAATAATTGAACATAAGATACTTACCTTATAATGCAGAAATGTAGGATTTGATTGATTTGTTTTACCAGCCCCGTTCTCGTTCTATGGGTGGCTACTAGAGTCTCCCACCGTGTGCACACTCCAAATACCAAGGGACTAGAACTAATGGATTCCCCAGGAATAACCATAGAGAATATATATATATATATATAGAGAGAGAGAGAGAGAGAGAGAGCCTTTTACATATATAAGTCCTACTAAGAATGGGACCTATCCACTCACTTGGGAAACTATACAATCCAAGACACACTTAGATTTGTATTACAACATGGATATACTATCCATAAATAACATTAAGAAAGCTGAAGAATTACTTCAAAATCTTATCTTGAACTAAGTAGTAGCTATGTACCTCAAGAAAATCAAGTTTGTAAAAGTAACAATAAAAGTATCCCACGTCATCATTTTGAGATTGAAGGGGAGACTTTTATTGTTCCTATTGTTTTTCCATGGCAAGAACATTAAGAGGGTGTTAGTCCCAAAGTGTAATAGGTGGCTTAAGAGGGAAGGTAAATTAAGCCTTTAAAACTTAGGCCAAAATCAAAATTGTGAAGAAATATAGTAAAGAAAATTGAATGCATACACCAGAAGAAAACAAGTAATTATAGTAGTTCAACCCTACCAAGGTTCTTATTGCACTCTCTAAGATAGTCCCTTATCTTAGGTTCTGCTAAATCTTATTAATTTCTCTGAATTCACCAAGAAACTCTCTCATAACACCCTACAAGTATCTTTCAATAGCATTTGATACAAACTTTCCTCATTGGTTTCTTCAAACTTACCAACAAACTCTCTCTCTCTCTCTCAACATGATAGCAAATAATTGAAAACAGACTACTATGAAATTGCCTCTTAATAGGCTAAGTTATGCATAATATTATCAATAAATGAAATATTATTTAGTGAATCTAAGGTGCTTTAGACTCCTCTTACAAGAAAACTAGTGTGGCTTGATGTCACACCCCACCTAGAGGCCCGTGCGTTTTCACATTACCCTATAATTTTCCCCATTTGTTTGGGGATATTCAACTGAAAACTTGGAAATATCTACTCCAAAATATAAGGATATACACCTGTGTAATTACTTCTAATATAAAACTATAATTTATATAACTATAAGCCAATGGCATAAAACATAAAACACACACCCACACACCAATAGTTGCATAGGACCACAGTTGCATTATGATGGTAATATACATAACTGGAATAATATATATCCATTCATTTACAATATCATATACATTTATCACTATGATATGCCGAGACATTTATCTTATATATTTTTAGAATAATCAGTGATTTCTTTCTTTACAATTTCCAAATTGATATACAATATGGGGAATTTCCAACCCTAACTCACCATACCAATATAAAGCTTATCATCCAATCCAAACCATGTTCACTAACTCCCCATTAGGCTCCATGTAACACCTGAGGTGTTGAAAGTGGGGTAAAAAGTTATTTTTTTCATTTGATTATAGTGATGAATTAAGGTAAGACATTTATTTGAAAATAAAATGGTATATGTATACATCAAGTGCATGTGAGTTAGATGTGAATATGTAATTAAGAGTATGTGCGAGTGGTTATATGAATTGAGTTTTAGTTAATTGAGAAATATCATTTATATTAAAAGAGAAAAATCATGATGAATATGTATGAGAAGTAAGGAATAAAATGGAAAAGAAACAAAGCAAAAAGAAATAGGAAAAATCACAAAACATGAGAGCAGCAGTGTTAGTGTTGTAGCGGCCAAATCGAGCACCGTGGCACTGGTTCAAGGGAAGGAAATGGGTAGCGTCAGCGAATCGGGGGCCATGGCCGACAAATAAAGTCTATGGTCCATTTTTTTTTTGCCATTTCGTTCCGTTTTCAGCCCATTTCATTTTTTTCTTCTTCCCCATGCCCTAGCCTTGAAACCCCAACCCTCTAAACCTTGATTTCTTTTTGATTTTTCTAGGAAATCACTTTGCCTTGGTATTTAACTCCTTATAAACTCAATTTCCATCTATTTGGAAGATGGAAGGAAGGAGGAAATCCATTTTGTTGCCATTCATGGAGGCTATGGAGTGCTTTGAGCTTGCATTCTTGTTTTGGGATAGCGGCCACACAAGAAAGTCATGGTAAGTTTATTTTCCCCAAGTTAATTTGATGTTTCTATTTGCTAGGGTTTATTCCCAACTCGTGAATTGTAGTGTTGTGATGGAATTAAGGGAGATTGTTAAGGATTTCATGGGAAAATTGATTAAATCTTAGTTTGTAATGATTGAGGCAAGTTGGAAATGAGAATCTAAATTGGGATAATGATATGATTAAGGTGTGGAAAATGCTTGTTTTATATAACATGTTTAAATAGTAATTGGTTGAATTAAGGGCTTTATTGATTTTTTAAAAAAATTTTTACATATTAATTATGTTGTATATCAAATGAATGTTGTAAGCGAATTAAGGTTCTTTGAGATACGTTGTTGAGAAAGCATGCTTTAGTTAGTTCCTATGATATTTTGATGAAATATTTCCATATACGAAATGATGTGAGTGACTAACCATATGGTGGCCTGAGATTGGCTATGAAAGAAGCATTAAAATAGTGTAGGAAATATATGAGTAGGAAATGATTGGAAAAGGCATGGAAGTTAGATGGTATTGTGGCTAATATTAGAGTGTAGCTATGCACTTGAAAGGTATATGAATTTATCAATGAATTGGTCATAGTATCTAAAAAGTATAATTCATTGATTTGGTATGAATTAATTAATATTGCCTTCATAAATGAATTTTATGGTTGTATGTACAATACCATTGAGAAGGATGAGAAGGTATGGATCTTGGGGATGTGGAGTAGGAATTGATTCTTCATATAAGGTAAGTAGGCAATTGTCTTACTGTATGTATGTATGAGTATAGTGTTTATCCCATTTGTTTGAATCCAGGCATGTATGATTGGATGAGGATAATGTTTATCCCATTTGTTTGAATCTAGGCATATATAATTAGATGGGGATAGTGGATATCTCATGATGTATTAAAGATTGATGTTATTTGGGTTTGTGAATACATGAATGTTAGGGAGAGTATCCCTTGGATTGACATAGTTGGTGTTTTGCTTATGATGTGAACTTATGATTGTTGGGGATAGAAAGTATCTTATGCCTGTGTGTATAATGATACGTGTTCTTGTGTATGGATGTCTACATGTGAGGGATAAAGAATATCTCATGCGTATATTGGATAGTATGTTTTATATCGTTGTGTCTTTCATTATATGTATTGATAGGGATAGTAAGTATTCCAAGTTGAGTTTCCTATAGTGATAATGTGAATGTATAGAATAGATGGGATAAGTGAAATTCCATGATTGTGTTGATAGTATATTATATTATGTGAATGTATATTTAAATAGAATATAGAGCATTCCATGAAGTATATTTGACAGAATGGTATGATACTAGGCCAAAATGGCACAGTTATAAGATGTGGTGCCTGTATGGCGAAATTATTATATTTGATATGTTTTGTACAATAAAGATATGTATATTGTGTTTTACATCTCAAGATGAGATGTAAGTGCATTATATTCATGGTTGTCGTTCTCGGATACCATGACAGAATGGTTAATATGTTTATATTCATGGGTTGATGTGAATTATGCTCTGTTTGAATTAATTATTGTTTACTAATGTGCCTACTTATTGAGTTCGCCTAGGACTCATGCCTTCTTATTTTGAATTTTTTAGTTGGTAGGTCAGGTAAAGAATCCCAACTGTGGGTTGGGAATGATAAGCAAGAAATGAATGACAATCGGGATTATCATTCCCACTGTATATATGTATAATTGCATTTGAAAGAATCAAAATGATGTATAATAAGATGTATGGCATGTCATAGTGATAATTAATTATGAATTTTTGAATGGATATGTATGATCCTAGTCATGTATTGCTATCATGATTCAATTTCGATCTAGGTTGCTGTGGGTGTGAGTTTTGTGGTTAGTATTATTATTTTATAATTATTTAAATATTGATCTTATATGATTAAATGTATGTCAGGTATAGATCCTTATATTTCAGGGTAGACTTAGTTGGATTTTTGGTAGAATGTTTCCTTGGAAATGGGAAAAATACAATGTAATGGTAAAAGGCATTGGTCCTTAGGCAGGGTGTTAAACTCCATTACTTGACCTGCCAGTTAAAAATTTAAAATAAAGGCGTAAGTCTAGGAAAACTCAATAAGTAGGTTGAATAGAAAACAATAGTCAAACCAAAACAGCATGTTCAAAACCATAACATGAATAAAAACATGACAATGTAATCATAGCATGAGGCCCATGTCCTCATTTTCCAAAAAAATGCTCTTCACCACTCAATCATATAATACCACAACTGTGCCATCGAGGCACAACATGTCATAATTATTCCATATAGTCATTAAAACATATTCTATCATATTTATGCAAATGTTGCATCAAGGCAATTTGTTTACTATACTCATATACACCTTTATGGAATGCTTCTCATTCCATCAGTAACACATTCATGCAAGTATCAGATAAAGAATTCTGGGATGCTCAAAATCCCCACCGATTCCCACCTTCACACATGTACAACAAAAAGAAGAATTATGGGACATTTTGTATCCCCATCAGTCATCAATCTACACATCCATGGGAAATAATAACATCAAATAATATAACACAATGGGATATCTATTATCCCCATCCATCCAAGTATTCACGTATTATCATTTCTACCAATACATCTACAATGATGGGATAGTCTCTATGTCCACTAATTCACATATTCATACCAAAAGCTTCAAAAATGGGAGAACCTCAATATCTACCACTTAAAGCAAAAGAGGAAGGTCATAGTGGTTGACTTCCCCCTTGGGCAACAAAGGGTAAACTAACAAAACTCCCTTCAATTCAAAGTTTCTCAATAATCCTGAGAGGAATTCTCCAAGTTAGTCTCTTAGTGGTTCTGCTTAGCCTAGAAATAGAGTTCGAAAGAAGTTGACAAAGAATAACACGTTGAAGAGAAAACAAGGGAGGTTGACCATTCAAGAAAACAAAGAAGGTTGAAAATTGCTTTCCAAGAAGCACACCTCATCAAGAAGAATGTTACCTTCTTCTCAAGATGCATGTTTGGGAGACAGCATGTTTGTTGTCCTTGTGACTCTCTCGCCTATTCCCAAAGAAGGAAGATTGACATGACAACTACCCTTTGGATGCCAAATAAGGAATCGAAGGTGGAAAAGAGAGAAAGAATGGTGGACTCTGACATCCTTAAGAAGAGAAACCAGATGCGAAGAAAGATGTAGTCTTTCAGCGTGTACACTACTTTATCTAATGGAGATGGTTCACCAAACCCATCTCACTTAAGGTTGGTCGCAAGATCAATGACAAGACTCACGATACTGCCACCAACCTTATATTCTTTGCTAGAAGGCCTTGAGAGAGATGGTCATGCAAACAGGTCACCTCAGGAACCAGTATATAACCATCAAGCCATCCTAGTGGTTACATCTTACATGGACGAGAGTAATGCGGTGCCTCCCTCCATTGAAGAGATTATCAGATAAATGGTTTAAGAGATCGTCAGACAAATGGAGTAGCTTGAGGTTGAGAATCAACATTGGTAAGAACCATACACAAAATAAAATGCCAAAGGGAATGGTAATGTCAATCAGACCTCCAACGCTTGCCGACCCTCTAACATCGGGTAACCCTTTCAACTCCTAGTATATGCCGACTCCCTTGATGGGAATGGTCACACTATTACAACTATTTGTCTTTAATTAATTACAATGAGACCCAACAAGGGCAGATGGGTCACCACTTCCCTCTCCAATTGCCTCACCTCAGCCATAGCCTAACATAAATGTTCATGCATAATAATTTGGTGCAAATGTTCAGCGCAACTGTGTAGGCACAACCATATTAAATGAATTTGGATCTAATGGCTCATTTTAATGAAATAATGGGCAATTAGATGGCCTAGAGGCAAATAAACTTGCCCTGTTGCCCTTTTCAATTTGAAGATGGAAATTATGTCCTCTACAATAATCTTTGCTTGAGATTGTTTGGCTCTTCCCTGAAAGGAGATGCATTCCAGTGGTACTTAACATTGCTAGTGGGATTGATCAAAACCTAGAATGACATGCAGAATTTATTCCTTTCTAGGTTCTTTTTAACTAAAAAAGGATGTCACATTAGTTGACCTTTGCCTTATGAAATAACGAGATAATTAACCAATGGAAGCATTTATCTTCTACCAATAAAGGGAAGCTAGCAAGTGTGATGCAAGGTTAACCTAAGAATAGAGGGTGTTTATGTGTCAATATGGAATCAAGGTTGATCTTGTCATTCTGGTGAATGAGCAGATAACCACTTTCAAAGCATTGGCCAATGAGGCATGTCTCAAGAAACGTCCCCTCTTTCTAATAGGCAAAAGTAAAAATAGAGTGAAAAACATAGAGTAAAAATGCTCAATTTAGTAGTTGGAACCCTTTTTCCTAGGCAAAGCCGACAAAGTAGCTCACCCCTTGTATTTCCATTATATTCAGGTTATCATCACCCAATGGTCAAGTGCAAGGTAGTGAGAAGAATCATCAACTACTACATGAAAAGTGGTATTATCAAACCTAAGAAGGATGCATAGGAAATGTCCAATAATATCTGTGAAAGAAATCCCCAATGTAGTGATGTTCAAACAAGAATTGGATTGTCAACTCCTTAGATCTTGATCAAAAGTTCTGAAGGGAAGTCAAAATTGGTAACAAAACTAGGATTTTTCCTATCTAAAAGGCATCCTATAAATCCAATTGATGAGATGCAAGGGATAAAAATTTTAAAGTAAACATACAAAGCAAAGGGAAAAGGATGAGATCCTAAAGGACTTATTCCCATACCTTGAGAGCACATAGCCAACATGGTTCCAACCATACATCACCAGAGTTAACCTCCATTATGAAAGACCCAAGTCTTTCTACAAAAGAATGGTGGGGAGAAGAAAGAAAAAAGTTCATCTATGTTAGTCCTATCCTAAGGTATCTCAAGAGGACGGGGGGTGAATTGAGCTTTTAAAATTTTGGCCAATATAAAACCAAGGTGTTGTAATAACTAGGAAATGAATCATGTAGCACAGAGCACATAAGCATTTTATAGAAGTTCAGCCCACAACACGGTACCCACTCATCTCCCTAAGTTAGTCTCACTCATTGTCTCCAGGTTCCACTAATCACAGGTTGGTTTTTTTGAGCTTACCAACAAAATTCTTACACAAGTTGGTTTTGCAAAAGTTCACTAACAAAATTATACATAGGTTAGTTTTCAAAGCACACCAAAAAACTTATCCCAGTTGATTTCCAAAGCTAACCAACAAACTTATACAAGATCAGCAAGCCCCTTGCTTACTATGCCAATTAATGAAAAATGTACAAGAAGAAATTCCTCTTACATAGGTGGTGACTAAATTTCACTCACTTACATTATATATGTTTAAACTTAGTTATTTGCAAATTCTTGTTTCTTTTAGATGAATTTCATATTTATTTATTGGATTTTCTAGGTTTTTTAAAGATGGAAAAGAAGAGAAAACGAAAAGAAATGATGAGGCCCAAAGGATGGAAAAGAAGACTGATGTAAAGGAGCTAAAAATCAAGCTGCAAATGAAACATCCACCTCGCACCATCAGCACCAGTGATGACCCTAATTTTAGTAGAGTTTCTGCTAAGTATGTAGGCTAGGTTTTTAAGCAAGGAAGTTAGGATTTTGGGGGGTTCTTTTTCACTTCCATTTCGAGAGTTCTTTCTGAGGGTGCTGAGGGTAAATTCTTGGAGTTTTCTTGTGAAGAAGAAGGGAAAATTGCAAGTAAACAAGAGGAGGAAGAAAGGATGTTCTTCATTATGATAATCCTATAAAAGAGAGTTGTTATGGTTTTTCTTATGAACTAAATCCCTTTTTTGAGGGTGAAGATGTAACCCTTTTTGATACTCTATGTTATGAGGATTGTTGGTTATTAATGTTATATGATCTCGTTTCATTCGTGGTGTTGTTTAAAATGATTTAATTTATTTTATTGCTTAATCACTAATATTATGAGTTAGATTAATTATCCAAGCATGGTTAAGGTAGACACTATATGCTAAACCATGAGCTCCCTTAAATGAAAAGGATAAATGGTTAAGTTAGACACTATATGCTATACCATGCTATTTTAGTTCATTATGTTCTTGAGCTTAATGGGTTTTCACCTCAATTATGCTACATACCATGGGTAATTAGACCGAGTATAACCACTTGATTTAAACCCGCACACCTAATGGTAATTATCTTACTTTCGAAAGAATGAACCTAAGTGAGACATTGAATGCAACATTCCACTAGCAAAGGGGTATCATCTAGTGGTGAAATCGGATCCCTAGACCTTTGCATCTTGTTACTCTCCCTGCATTATTATTAGTCATTTATTTCCCTACATTCTATTAAATTTTTGAAAGTTTAAAATTACACCAATCATTATTCCATATTCATTTAAGTATAAATACATTGTTTTTAAGGCTAGGAGATTTCAATAAATAAAATTGATTGAGTCTCTATGGGATTGACCCTCGCATTGCACACTATAATGTTATACGTTTGTACACTTGTGAGGAATTATAATTTGAACCATGAAGGTTTTGGCACTGTTGTTGAGGAATAGTTCCAAATTGATTTGATTAAGATTAATTACAATCATTCTTTTCATTTTTGTATATAATTATACATCAGATTATTTTTAATTACTTCCTTCTTTTAGTTGCAATATTGTTAATGAATGGAAGGAGATCTCTGAATCCAACTCTATTTTCATTAAACAATTGTGCTTTTAAGTAAAGAAGAAGAAGTACACATGGATGATAACATGGAGAACTGAGTGGCTTAACAAGCACAACAAGCTTAACATGCTCAACAATTAATGAAAGAACTTGCACACCCTACTGTAGGGATTTCACCTTCTTGCATTGTATTAGATGTTGATGCTAAAAATTATGACTTAAAACATATTCATTTTAACATGATTTTATCTTTTCATGGGATAGCTTTAGAGGGTCCATTGACATTCATTCGTGATTTTTATGTAACCATCCAAACATTTCCATTGTAAGGGCTAACAGAAAATCAGTTACATATAAGATGCTTTCCATACACTCTGAAAGATGCAGCCAAGACATGGTTCGTGACAATAGCCCCTGGCTCATTGACAACATGGGGAGTAGTGTATAATAAGTTCATTGGTAAATTCTACTCTCATGCTAAAACTACTGAATTGAGAAGCAAGATGACTACTTTCTCTCAATTGGATGGTGAAGCTTTCCATGAGGAATGGGAAAGGTTTAAAGTAATTTTGGTTCAATGCACTTATCATAGATATCCACTTGAGTTGCTAAACCAAATTTTCTATGATGGACTAACACAACCATGCCAGGCTATGGTTGATAATTGCAGGTGAAGCCATGGGAGAAAAGACTCTGGAAGAAACTTATGAGCTATATTAGATGTTGGTAGCGAATTTTTAGCAAAAGAGTATAAGAGGTAGATCTAGAGGACTTTATAAAGTAAAATCTAACTCTGATCTATCAATGCAGATGTCAGAAATGGCTAAGAAAATGAAGGTAATGTGCTCTATGATGGTGCACTTGAAGCAACCACAACCTGCTCTAGCAGAGGTTTGTTCTTTTTGTGGTAATTCAGGACATTCACCTAATGTTTGCCTTTCAAATGAACATTTTGCAGGTAATGCTGAGCAACCTAATGCAATGAGCTTCTACAACCAGAGGCCATAGAATGACCCTTACTCAAACACTTACAATCCTAGTTAGAGAAATCATCCTAATTTCTCTTGGAACAATGAAAGAAATCAAAGTCAACCTCAACCGAAGAAGTCTATGCTTGAAGAAACCATGCAGAGTTTCATTCAAGTAACACAAACCTAGTTCCAGAATAATGCAAATAAATTCCAAAACATTGCTTCCAGTTTCTATAACATGGAGGCATCCATGAAAAAGATGGAAACTTAGTTAGGATAAATTGCAGAAGCAGTACAGAGCCACACACCTAGGACATTGCCTAGCCAACCAGAGCAAGCAAAAACAATAATGATATTGAGGAGTGGAAAGGTAATTGATAATAAGGTTGGAGAAGAAACAAATAGTTCAATTATTTCAATAGGATTGGAGAAAGGGAAGAAAAAGGCTAAGGAGAAAGTGCATCCAAAGAAATTAGTATTTTTAGTAGTTGACCCTCCAGTCAACTACAAAGCACCCCCACCATATGATCCTCTTGTCAATTTTCCTTTGCTTGATATGATAAAGAACATGCCTAAACATAAGGAAGCGTAAGTATGAGCGACATGAGAAAGTTCTAGTTTCAGAGGTAGCCTTGGTTTTATAGACAAACCTTCCCCCAAAACTCAAGAATCTAGGTAGTTTTAATATTTCAATCATGGTTGGACGGACAAATAAGGTAAAGGCAATGTTAGACTTAGGTGCAAGCATTAATTTGATGCCTTATTTTGTTCATATAAAACTTAAATTGGAAAAATTAAAACCCACTACAATGTCTCTACAACTTGCAGACATTGTAGAAGACATTCTTATGCAGATTGATAAACAGATTATTCCTACAAATTTCGTTGTGCTTAACATGGAAAGACAAATAATTCCAAAAAGGGAAGTGCCTATTCTTCTAGAACACCCTTTCATGGCAACCACTAAGACAATCATAGATGTGCAGAATAGAAAGTTGAAGATGAATGTCTTAGATGAAATTGTGGAATTTCCTGTTTATAATTCTTTATCACTACCTTCAGATCTTAATGGATGTTTTCAAGTTGATGAATTTGACTCACTTATTTTATCAACTTTTGTATAGGAGGAGACAAATGATAAACTAGAATTGGTGATCATTGCAAATGGATTAGAGGAGGATGAAGAGATGATGAATTTAAAAGCTGAACTTGATAGAGCAAAGCAAGTCAAAAAAGGAGAAGTTTCCAATGAAGGGTTGTCACATGTGAACCTAGAAGTGGAACAACCATCTATCACATCACCTCAACTGGAATTGAAATAATTACCTCAGAACTTAAAGTATGTATTTATTGGTAAAAATAATACTCTTCTAATGATTATTGCTTCTAACTTGTTTGTTGATGAAGAACTTAAGCTAATGAATGTGCTGAAAGAGCACAAAGGGGCTATAGGGTGGACCTTAGCAGACATCAAGGGAATTAGCCCCACTGTATGCAAGCACAAAAGTTTACTAGAAGATAATGCAAAGATTTCCAGAGAAGCGTAGAGGAGACTTAACCCACACATGAAGGAAGTTGTAAGAGCAGAGGTGACCAAATTGTTGGATACAAGTATTATCTATCCAATCTTTGATAGCAAGTGGGTAAGTCCAATGCATGTGGTGCCAAAGAAGTCTGGGATTTCTATTGTTAAAAATGGCAATAATGAATTGGTGCTAATGCAAATGACTACAGGGTAGCAGATGTGCATTGACTATAGGAAACTCAATACAACCACAAGAAAGGATCACTTTCCCCTTCCTTTTATTGATCAAATGCTTAAAAGGTTGGCAGGTCATACTTATTACTTTATTTTGGATGGTTTTTTAGGTTATAATCAAGTTCCAATTGCCCTAGAAGATTAGGAGAAAACTACTTTTACCTACCCATTTGGAACATTTGCATATCGGAGGATGCCATTTGGTTTATGCAATGCCCCTATAACATTTCAAATTGATTGCAAAGTTGCCACCACCAATTTCAATCAAGGAAGTTAGAAGCTTTCTTGGTCATGCAAGTTTTTACTGATGGTTTATTAAAAATTTCTCAAAAATTTCTAGACCGCTCTGTAACTTGCTAGGTAAGGACATAACTTTCTATTTTGATGAGGAGTGAATTGTAGGCTTCAACACTTTGAAAGAAAAATTGACATCGACTCTGATATTAGCAGTTCCTGATTGGTCTCTTCCATTTGAACTCATGTATGACGTATCAGACTTTGCTTTACATGCAATCCTAGGATAAAGAGTAGATAAGTTACCTCATGTTATTCATTATGCAAGTAGGACTCTAACTAAAGCACAATTAAACTATTCTACCACTGAAAAAAAAGTTACTTGCATTGTGTCTACTTTGGAAAAATTCCTTTCATACTTGATTGGTTCTAAGGTAAATATTTATTCTGATCATGCAGCACTGAGATATTAGCTAATAAAAAAGAATGTCAAGCCCAGGTTGATCAAGTGGATTTTATTGTTGCAATCGTTTAATTTGACAATCAAGGACAAGAAGCGCTATGAGAATATTATAGCAAATCATCTGTCCAGACTGGTGGAAGGAACTGATTTTGAGCTAGAAAGAGGAAAGGAAAATATTCCCATCAATGAGATCTTTCCTAATGAGCAATTGTGTTCTGTGAAGGGGAGTGAGCCTTGGTACACTGACATTGTAAATTACTTGGTGAAAAGAATTTAATCTTTTGTTGAATTCACAGGGAAGAAGAAAGTTGCTGTCAATGGCAAGGCATTATTTCTGGGATGACCCAGTCTTGTTCAAAATATGCCCAAACTAAATCATTAGGTGGTCCATTTTGGAAGATGAGCAACAAAGTATTCTGAGACATTGCCACACATTTAGTTGTGGAGGGCATTTTGGAGGGAAGAAAACTAATCTCAAAGTCTTTCAATTTGGATTTTATTGGCCAACTATTTTTAAGGATGCTCATGCTTGTTGTGCAATGTGTGATAGGTACTAGAGAACAGGGAATATTGGAAAGAGAGATGAAATGCCACTTATAGGTAATCTTGTCATTGAACTTTTTGATATATGGGGCATTGATTTCATGGGTCCATTCCCGCAATCTAATGGGAACTTGTATATTTTGCTTGTTGTGGATTATCTGTCCAAGTGGATTGAAGCTATGGCCACTAAGACTAATGATGCTAACGTTGTGCTAAGCTTTTTGAAAGATAAGATTTTTTTCAAGTTTGGCACTCCAAGAGCAATCATTAGTGATAGGCGAGCTCATTTTTGCAATAAGGATTTTGCAACTCTATTAAAAAAGTATAACATCACAGGGTTGCAACAACTTATCATCAACAAACATCAAAGCAAAAAGAAGTCAGCAATAGATAGTTAAAAGCAATTCTAGAAAGGACAATGAATACTTCAAGGAAAGACTAGGCAATGAAGCTGAATGATGCCTTGTGGGCATACATGATTACTTTCAAGAGCACAATCAGAATGAGTCCATATAAACTTATTTTTGGGAAAGCCTACCATTTGCCTTTTGAGTTGTAGTATAAGGCCTACTGGGTTATTAAACATCTGAATTATGACATGGAAAAGGCAAGAGAGTAGAGGAAACTTTAGCTTTATGAACTTGAAGACCTGAGGAATGAGGCATATGAGAATGCCAAGATTTACAAAGAGCGAACCAAGAAATATAACGATGAAGTTATTCATAAACGGCATATTGAATCTAGAATGGATTTTCTACTTTATGTCTCATGTTTGCATTTGTTTCCCAAAAAACTAAAATCACGTTGGGTTAGTCCATTCCTTATCACACGAGCGTTTCCTCATGGAGCAGTTAAATTAAAGAATCTGAAAGATGGGAGCGCTTTCAAAGTTAATGGTCATCGTGTTAAGAAATTCAATAGCTAGGATGTGCTAATGCAGCTAAAGGAAGTGTGGGAAATTTAAAATTTGTAGAAAAAGGGAGTTGATCTTGCTTAGACATTAAATAAAGTATTCTTGGGAGGGAACCCATGCTATTTTATCTTTCAGTTATTTCAATTTCTTAGACGTAGTTATGTTCTTACATTAATAAAGCATATTAGTTGCATTAGTTTAAATAAACTTGGTTTGATTATTAAGTTATTAGATTACACTGATATTTTCCTATTTGCTATACTGAGTAGATTGTTATTTTGTGATTGACAGGTTAAGTTCATGAAAAAAGGAATTAGTGAGCAATACAAGTTAAATTTGGAGAAGGGAGTGATAGATATATAGTAGAGAATTGACAAAAAAATGTTGGGAGGTAGTAACATGGCACTGCTAGTGCTAGAAACCGACCACACGACACCACTAACCCCCACCTAGCACCGTCGGTGCCGGATCTACTTGCAAAACTCATGTGGAGTCAGTGACTTGGTGCCGCTAGCACTGCTGTCCGACCACTTAAAGCCGCGCCTAAGTTTTTTTATAAGAGTTGTTTTCCCATTCTGTTTTTCATGTCAGCTCCTCTACCTCTCTCCCCTTCTCTCCAAAACCTCTCCTTAGAAACCTAAACCCCATTCCATCATTCTAAAACTCAAGGATTCATTCCCAAAACTTCTCTCTTCCATCTCCCTTCTTGGATTCATCTCAACCATTCCACTATTCATCTTCTTCTTCACCACTGTCTCAAGTTTGATAACTTTGTGCACATCTTCTTGGAATCATGAATAAGTTACTTATTGCATCTCAACCTTCTTCTACTAGTACTTTTGGTGCATTGGATAGTTTTTGTGGTGGTTTGAGGAGATTTGAAGATGGGTTTTTATGTATGGGAGCTTTCTTGACATTGCGCACACTAAGTGTTTGATGAATTACTTGAGCTAGTTTGTGTGTGGTTATTATTGGCAAATGTTGCAATAGTATATGTGAAAAGAGTGGGTGTATAATGAAATGGAATTGGAGGCACTATCAAGGCATACGTTGAGAAAACTCAAAGTGCATGCTAAATGTTTGATGAAATGCCTTGGTGAAGAAAGAGACCTTTTTCTTATGGTGTGAGCACAAATTCTTGCTAATGCTTGTTGTTATTTCAAGGTGAAATGGAAGTGTGTGGTTTGGTCAAGATGAAGCTTGGTAAATTTGCTTTGTTTTGGTTGCCTAAGTTATTGTGCTACTACTTTCCTTATATTTTTGTCACCATGTCTCCAAAGAAAGCTACTCGTGCTTGACCCTCAAAGAAGAGGCACACTAGAGAGTCGGATCACCACCTAAACCCACTTTCTTTAATGACCAAGTTGAAGACATCTTCAAACACTCTCTAGTGGATTGAGAAGGAATAAGAGAAAGGGGCTTCAATACAACATACAATGATATAGCCGATCTTATTCAAGCTCGGCATTGGACGCACTTTATCGCTCAACTTGAAGTAGCAGTGGTGCCACTGGTAGGGATTTTTATGCCAATGCTTGAGAATAGTACAAAGCAAACCCTAGGGAGCATAAAGCACTAGTGCTTGGGAAGATGGTCACTTTTGACCAATTTGCTATCAACCAAGTTTATGAGCTGGCAGACATAGAAGAAGATGAATACTCTGCTTGGATTGAGCAAGGACCTAACTATAATGCATCATATCTTACCTTAATTAGGTAACACATAGAAGACTCAAAATGATAAGGTAATAAGTTTCCAAAGAGGGCACTTGGAGGCAACAAGTAAGGCTTGACACTATTTTATTTTAGCAAAAATGTTGCCTTCAAATCATGTTTCTGATGTTACAAGGGAGCGAGTCCTTCTCAACTATTCTATTCAGACAGGGTTGTCCATTGATGTGGGCTGGGTTATTGAAAGTTCCATCATCTCTTTCATCAAAAGGAGGCTCACAAGTGGACTGGGACACCCTTCACTTATCTGTCGGTTGTGTCTCATGGCTGGAGTTCCTACCATTGCTAAAGAGGAACTCCAACAACCTCTTCCAGTAATCAATGATGGAGTTATAGAAACTGTTGAGAAGACATTGCATAGAAGTGCAAGAGTTCATCCTTCATCTTTAACCCAAAGTTTTTCTCAATAGAGACCCGCAAGGAAGTATTCTTCTAAAGAACCTTCTCTTACTGATCTCCAATCACGCCTAATGGGAGTTCAATTTTATCAGAGGCAAATGACAAAGGACCAGCGACACATGCTCAAATATATGGTGGACCACAATAATGCTCTAACTGCCATGCTTAGAAGTTGCAACATATCACAAGGCGATAACTCAATTGTTTTCCCAACTCCACTAACACTTCATGATGTACCAAAAGAATCTAAGAGTTGTACAGAAAACGATAGTTCAGACGATTGATCCTATCCATTTCAGGAAAGTCCGTGTTTTCATTTGCTTTATAATACATTGAGGATAATGTTACTTTCAAGTTTGGGGGTTTTAGCATTTTGTTTATGGAGGTGTTTGTCTTAGCTTATGTTTTGTTATAGTTGTTTAGTTTGTGTGTTATGTGTTTAGTTGGTTTGTCTAGTTTGGATAGTCTATGTGCTATGTTTTAATCTCTATGTTGAGTGCTTTATTTGATTATAGTTATATTTGTATAATTGTTTGATAATTGTGTATTTTGAACATTGATCAGGGTCATCATATAAAACCAATGACATGTACATGACATTTTGCAATATTTAAGTTGAAAATGATAGAAATCATTATTATCTGTAATGCTTGACTTGATCCTTTGTCCAATTTGCTATAGATTCCTTATACCATTGATCACATTTACTTAGCCATTTCCATTAAAATCTTTGAATGCTTAGCAGAAGTTTAGGAAACTAAGTATGCATGGTTCAATATGGACTTTAGAATTCATTGTATGTTGAGATAAGCATTAGATGAGAAAAAAGAAAAAAAAAGAGTAAAAACTCATTATTAATAGGGGGATCACATCTCTATGAATCAAAAATAATAAAAGTTTGGGGGTGTGATAATAACACAGCCCAAGTAATAGGGGGGGATCACATCTCTATAATTAGAAAGAAAACAAGTTTGAGGGTGTGATAGTAATACAACCCAAGTATATAGCGAAGATCACATTCAAAAAATTAAAATAAAATAAAATAAAAAGAGGAATGTGATAGTAATAGAGCCCACAAAATATCAAATGCTCATCTAATAATTTATGAATTTTCAGGGTTGCATTGAATATGTATTACTCAATTGCTTGAATGAATTTAAGTGCGAAGAGATGCAGACTGAATTGGCTATAATTCTTGCACATGCACTTGGAGTCTAAGGTGGAAAGGAAAAGGGTCAGGTTAAAAATTAAAAGACATATGTGATATCTTGATAGTTTTCTCTTAACTATGCTTATTTTATAGAGATTTTTGATTAATGACCTAGATTGATGTTCATTGTCTCCTTAGTGTGATTTTTTGTTTCTATTTTGCTCGAGGACAAGCAAATGAGTATGTTTGGGAGTATTTGATGAGTAAATCATTCACTTACATTATATATGTTTAAGCTTAGTTATTTGCAATCCTTGTTTCTTTTAGATGAATTTCACATTTTTTTATTGGATTTTCTAGGTGTTTTGAAGATGAAAAAGAAGAGAAAATGGAAGGAAATGATGAAACCCAAAGGATAGAAAAGAAAACTAATGCAAAGAAGCTAAAAATCAAGCTGCAAATGAAACATCCACTTAGCGCCACCAGTGCTAGAAACCATTCTCACCACCATCGGATAGCAAGGTGGTGCTGCTGGTGCCAGTGACAACCCTAATTTTAGCAAAATTTCTATTAAGTGCATAGGCTAGGTTTTTAAGCAAGGAAGTTAGGGTTTTTGAGGGTTCTTTTTAACTTTCATTTTAAGAGTTATTTCTGAGGGTACTGAGGGCAAATTTTTGGAGTTTTCTTATGGAGAAGAAGGGGAGATTACAAGTAAGCAAGAGGAAGAAGAAAGGATGTTTTTCATTGTGACAATCCTATCAAAGGGAGTTATTTTCATTTTTCTTATGAGCTAAATCTTTTTTTCTTCGGTGAAGAAGTAACCCTTTTTGATATACTTTGTTATGTGGATTATTGGTTATTAATGGCTATATGATCTTTTTTCATTCATGATGTTATTTGCAATAAAATAATTTGTTTTATTGCTTGATCACCAATATTATGAGTTAGATTAATTATCCAAACATGGTTAAGGTAGACACCATATGCTAAACATGAGCTCCCTTGAATGAAGAGGATAGATGATTAAGGTAGACACCATATGCTAAACCATGTTATTTTGGTTCATTATGTTCTTGAGCTTAATGAGTTTTCACCTCAATTATGCTACACATCATAGGTAATTGGAATGAGTGAAAACACTTGATTTAAACCCATACACCTAATAGTAATGATCTTACTTTTGAAAAACTGAACCCAAGTGAGACATTAAATTCAATATTCCACTAGCAAAGTGGTATCATCTAGCAACGAAATTGGGTCCCTAGACCTTTTCCTCTTGCTACTCTCCCTACATTATTATTAGTCATTTATTTCCCTACATTCCATTAAATTTTTGAAAGTCTAAAATTACACCAATCATTACTCAATATTCATTTAAATATAAATACATTCTTTTTAAGGCTAGGAGAGTTCAATAACTAAAATTGATTAAGTTGGTTTGATCATTCTCTGTGGGATCGACCCTTACATTGCACACTATACTACTATATGTTCATACACTTGTGAGGAATTATAATTTGAACCATCTATAGGCTGAATTTGTACACAATTAAATGTAGTAGATACAAATATATAACAATAAATACAAAGAATTTTGGACTCCCTTGAGTTGCTGCAGAGAATAGATTTTAAATGCATATTGCTTTTTGGCGCAGTGGAGTAGGAAGAAAACTAAATGTCTACGAGTAAGTGCTCTTGTTTTCTTCTCTTACTTTTCTCAAAGATATCTAATTCTTGTAACTTTTTGGAACAACCTTTCTTTGCTCCTTTTTATAGTTGAATTCAAATTCTGTATGTTGGAGAAGATGACATTCATTTAGTGCGAGCGAATTGACAAGAGTTTTTGTTCATTTGAGCTCTCTCACCGATTTTCATGTTTTAGATCTGTTGAGCCTTGTCTGAGTTCAGTTTCCATATTCAGAATTAAGTTTTTGAACTTGTTTAACCTATTTAGCTTGAAATTTGCTTAGCCATGTCTTAAAATGAATTGTCATGTATAGGTTTTGAATAGACATGTCCAGATTTACAAGTTCAGACTTGGACTAATGCATGGCTTGCAACTAACTTCTTTATTCTATGTATGGAAATGATTCATCATGTTTGGATTTGAGTGACTATATTTTAAATTATTATTTCAGACTTGGATGAACCATTCAGCTTGCTACACCATATTCGGTCATGTCTTAAAATGAATCGTCATGTCTATAATTAAGATTTCAGACTTAGACTGGTGCTAGTTGCATTTTGTCACACAACTTGATCCTGGCTATGTTTGGAATTGAGTTTGTCATGTCTGAGTTTAATATTTTAGACTTGTGTCTTTAGTTTTGGTTATGTCTAGGATTTAGTACATAGGATTTTCGGACATGGATTTCTAGACACATTTGGCTTTTCTTTATAGTCTTCAATAGTGTCTGTGTGTTTGGATTTTATGTTCAAGAATGACTTTATAGTTCCAGCATCTTGGTTTCTTGTTCAACAATGTTTGGTTCTTTTTTTATATCTTGATGTGATGTCCAAACTTACTTCTTCAGTGTTTATTTCTTTGCTTGAGTGCGGAACTTATATTTTCTTCATTTTAAAACCTTTATTTTTGTTTGACTTTGAGCACAAGTTTGAATTACTTTGGTAATGTTTTGAGGTATATCTAGGAGTTGTTTCACCCATTACTTTTTCAAAGTTGCAGTGTAATTATTTCTTATTTAAGCGTTTACATTTTCTACTTCATATATTTGTGGATCTTATCTCTGATGAAGTCTCAAATGCATTATCCACTTATGATATTTCCTTGATGTATCATTTATTATTGCACACTTGTGGAATAATGATCAGTATTTTAAACTTTTACTCATGTGTTTTTGTTCATCATCAAGACTTCACTGGTTAAATATGTTTATCATTGAAATCAAGCCTAAAAAGTGGTTTGGTTCAACAATTTCCCCTTTTTGATGATGACAAAACATCTGAGTGAATTGGCTTTCAAATAGATAAAATAAGAACATATATGGGAACTAATTTTGGATAATTCATATGTAACATAACTGCCCCTGACTTAGTGCTTCCTCCCTTTAAATGGGTGCATTGGATTCTAATCATATACGCCATAAAGTAGCAACTTTTCATATCATACAATTTATTTTCCCTTAGCATATACAATCACGCAATCATACAAATATTTCTCCCCATTTTTGTCATTTTCAAAAAGGTATATAAAAAAAATTCAAGACAAATAGTGAAATGCTCAGAATTAACAAAGAAAACTTTATTTTATTTCATTTTAGTACAAATAGAGATACACTTAAAGATATTTTAGTACAAACAGAGTGCTACACAAACATTTAAAGGGGTGTAGCAGGGATGGAATGGATGGAAGAAAAGGTGGGATCGAAGAGATTATGGTGGGGCCAATTATGATCCTTTGAAGCATTTGGAATCCTGCATAGGCATTTGTCCATCACGTTTAGAAGGTTACATTATAAGACCCAAAGTTTTGGACAACGAAGAAGGGGGGTTGCTTCTAGAACTACTTCTCCCTCCTAATCCTCGGCTACAAAAGGTGGTAACTTGGAAAGTTTGATCTTTGGGCTCCTATGAAGATGGTTCTTGCAGTCTCTAAAGAACATGATATTTCTTATAGATCTTTATTCAAGTTTTTTTATCTTCAAAAACATCATGAGATTGAATAAATTCACTAGAAGAATGATCTCTAATCCAAAACATCCTAACCACT
Organism: Pouteria campechiana; assembly: GCA_036873735.1. Classification (NCBI taxonomy): domain Eukaryota; kingdom Viridiplantae; phylum Streptophyta; class Magnoliopsida; order Ericales; family Sapotaceae; genus Pouteria; species Pouteria campechiana. The sequence continues at coordinate 80,691 of JAYJMB010031594.1, forward strand.
GCTCTGTCCACTTTGCTTCCCTTCAGTGAATTCTCTTTTGCATAAATCTCACTTTCATTTTCTCTCATCATGATCTATATCACACAGATTGAATTTTTCTAGTTTTTACTTTTGTGTTGGTAGAGAGAGGATGAGGATGAGTTAAATAGGAATTGTTGCTCACATTAAGATGATTAGAAAAAGGGTTTCTACAAGGTTCTAGTAGATTTTCAATAAATTTTCTAATAAATGATTGCAAAGTTTGGTCAATAGATAAGAATGCTAGTGAGGATTGTTTTAATTCCTAAATGAAAATGAGATTTACTCTCGTAAATAGAAGTTCTAGTGGTTTAAAATAACAATAAATAGGACTTGGAAATTCTGACTTAGAGTTGATGTGACAAAGTCTGGAAACATAAACTCTAACATGAAGGGTTGTGTTTGAAAATGAGATTGAGCAAAGTCCAATGTGATTTAAGACATTAATAACTATGTTTGGAAATATGATTTCAGATATGATTAGCTATGTCCCAAAAAAATCTGTCTGAAATGTTTTAATTAACATGACATACATATATATATGGCATTTAGTAATTAAGGTATTCATTCAGATCTTATAAAGCATAAAGTGATAATCTAGATATTTTTATTATGCAAATGGATCTATCACTCCTAATTCCCTTATAATCATACAAAGTCTCTCCTATGAGAGCGGCTTAGTCAAAATATCTGCTAACTATTTTTTCAGTTGACATGAATTCTTAATAGATATTATGATTCCAAACATGATCTTTAATGAAGTGGAGCCTGATTTCTATATGCTTAGATCTAGAATGCATAACAGGATTCTTGGTTAGATTTATAGCGCCAGTATTGTCATATCTAATGGGCATATCAATAAATTTCAAACCATAATCTCCAAGTTGTTGTTTCATTCAGAGAATCTCTGCAACTTCTAGCTTACAACATATTCAGCCTTGATAGTTGATAGTGCATTAGTTGTCTACTTCTTGGAGAACCATGATATGATCATGTGTTCAAGAAACTGACAAGTCCCTGAGGTACTCTTCCTATCTACTTTATATCCAGAGAAGTCAGTATTAGAGTACCCAATAAACTCAAAGTTTGAATCCTTCGGATATCATAAACCAAGATTTTGAGTGTCTAAGAGGTATCTAAAGATTCTTCTAATGACACTAAGATATGATTCTTTAGTGTCTGACTAGAATCTAGCACACATACATATACTAAACATAATGTTTGGCCTACTAGTAGTGAGATATAGTAGAGATCCTATCATACTTCTATAAAGTTTTTAGCAAACAGATTTACCTTTTTTGTCCTTGTCCAATTTGATGGAAGTGCTCATTGGGGTTCCATATTTTCTCCCATCTTTAATATTGAATTTCTTTAGTAGTTCCTTTGTGTATTTAGCTTGGTTGATGAAATTTTTTTCCTTTGTCTGCTTTACTTGTAGTCCAAAGAAGAAGTTTAATTCTCTCATCCAACTCATTTCAAATTCTCCCTACATTATCTTAGGAAATTCTTGACAAAGATTTTCGTTAATGGCTCCAAATACAATGTCGTTAACATAAATTTGCACAATGAGAATATCATTCAAAGCATGCTTAATGAAGAGTTTTGTGTCTACTTTACCTCTAAAGAGTCCTTTTTCAATCAAAAATCCACTTAGCCTTTCATACCTGTAATGCCCCACCATCCTAGGGCCGTTACTCTATTTTACACTGTAAATCCACATGATCATACCATGATTTTTTCACCTCCAGGGTGGGTTGCTTTGATACATATATTTTTTTGTTGACCTAATTTCTATAGAAAATTGGATAGAGTCTCCCTTAAAAATAGGGTTGTCCACCTAAGTACAACCATTCATCACATATTATGATACATATTTTTTTTCATTATAAATCATAAAAGTAAAAATTATACACTCCGATATTTCTTCAGTCATCCACACAACATCCTTATAACTCCACAGGCTCCCTCAGGACCGCG
>JAYJMB010031595.1:2949-23288 GCA_036873735.1 Pouteria campechiana
GTTATAAAATAATTTCAATGGTAAAAACATTGTGCTCCATAATTTCACGGGTGCAGCCCACCTAATGCTGAGATTTGGATGATCTTTTGTAATAAAGGAGAAAATCACGCTATCAATATTTTGGATTACATGAAAAACCGTGTTCAGAGGTCATCCAGTTCGGAAGATAAGATAGATTTTCCATAATTTCAGGGCCAACGCGGATTTGGAACATCTGCTTCTGAGAAACAGATTAGAAGCAAAAGGTTTATATTATGAAAAGAGCCAAAGTCCCCGACTTATATAAACGTGTCTTTACCTTTAAAGTTAGTGGGAAAGAACCTTATTTTAATACATAGAGTTAACACGGTTCTATGGTAAAATTAGACTCATGGAGAGCAATTTGGGGTCCAGCCCAAACATTGATACTGCTTTTCTTTTTATATGTAATAATATTTACCAAATAATAAAAGTATTGACATTCTATATTGGCTAAATAAAGTAAAAAAAATATTAAAACATTTATTTTTCTTGATGAAGTCTGTGTAATTAATCATCTCGGTGTGTGAAGAGACAGAGGATGTTATAGCAGTAGAACTATCGCAAATGTAACCGTGTTTAAAACCATAGTTTAAGCTTGTGTTTTATAGTATTATGGCATAAGTTTTGTGTCGTTAGACGCAAAGTTTGGTAATGAAGCAGCATTGCTGAAGGAACCGCAGAGCAGCAGCTAGGGAAAGCTTTGATTCCCAAGTTTAATGTGAGAGTTTTGCTAACTGATTGTATCAATATTTATTTTTTAATTAAATTATGTCTGGGTGGTGTAGTTGGTTATCACGCTAGTCTCACACACTAGAGGTCCCCAGTTCGAACCTGGGCTCAGACATGTAAACAATATTTTTATTTTATTTTTTTATTTGTATACTTTATTATCCTTTCTTGATTATGATAAAACCATATTCTAACCAAGGTTATATACATGATTCTTACAATATTCTAGCAAGTTGCACCCACTGTCTGAAGACTTGTTTAATTTAACTTATTTTTAGGCCTATGGCTTATTTGCTTAGAAGAAGCCATATTAAAAAAAAAAAAAACTATGTTTAAGAAAACTTACGAAAGGGTCTAGAAGCTTATTTTGATGGCTCAGTAGTAAGCATAGGTTCAAATGCTTTTCTACTTAAGAAATTTTTATTTTTCAAAAACTATATTTATAAATATTGCATAATTCCCATTATGCCAGACTTCTACAAAATACTTTCCCATCTTTCCAACCCTCACTGTGAATGATTTATCTAGTTGAAGGCACACCGTACCACCTTAACACAATCAATAGGACGTAAATTGTATGTCTCCCACATCCTTATAGAACTGTCTCTAGACGGCTTGAATTTATTAAAAACCGACTTTTGCCAATAAATAACAACCTTTTTTCAAACTTTGATCAGTTTGCATATGCCAAATCATCTTTTAACAAAAGAAAATGATCAATTTGGGCAATTCATTGCTTTCATTGTTTCTTTAATTTCCACCAAACGGACATGCAGATTTTATTTCTTTTACCTTTCTATTATTATATGGGACAGGTGGTACCATTGCCATTTATGTGGATGCTTTGATTTCTTCAATAGACGAGAATAATTTATATTATTGGCTAGTATTGATACAGCTTATCGGAGAAGTTTAGTCTTTTATTTATTAATTTAGCGTTTCAACTTAGAAGCATGAAACATAAGTTGGCAGTTTTAAGTCATTTACTTCCAATGTGTCAAATAATCTTTACTTATTTAACTTTAATTACTTGTTAACTTCAACTACTATTCAACCATCTGCCAACTCAAGCAAGCCCATTGCCCAAAAACACCCACTACGAACCTATCTTGCTACATGTGTTGCAATTAGCCTTTGCATATCCAGTTCACCACTATAACAAGATTAAAAAAAAGGGAGAACAAAATAGAAATAAGTACAACATCGACGCATATTTTGTGTAATTATGAAACAAATAAAATAATTTTCATTTATTAATATTCTTAAATACTTATACTTGCTGTGTACATAAAAAAATTGTATGTTCATATCCTAAACTATAAATGGTCTTAATTACATTTTCATAGTAGAAGAAAACTCTCGACTAAAAAAAATATAATATATTTAAAAACCCAAAATAGACACTCTACTCTGAGTGGATGTGTTTTCTTTAGGATCGTCGAGCACATTGTGATAGCTCGACATTTTTGTAGATTATCTTAAGTCATTGGGTAGAGAGGATAATATGGCTCTAAAATGGGTTGCTACGCACTAGATCAGACTAAAAAGTGAGGTATTTTGATCATATTGGTCTATCCAGGAAGAAATAAGGATCGAGCGACTCTTTATGTTTAAACTTGAAAAAGATCAAGAAAAATAGGTAGTTTGGTTGCTCAGCTCTCCGTATATTTGTAGGAAGCCTAGGAAGGATGAGTGACTTTGACTAGGTCACAACGAGATTTGAACTTAGTGAGTCAAGACTTAGTAACTAGGTGATCTGGTTGTCTCATATTCCCAAGAGAAGCCTAGAAAGAACAAGATGAAGTAGATTGGGAGTTTTGGATTCAACGAGTTATGACTTGGTGACTCAATGAGGACTCAGCTCTCTTAATTACCTATAAGAAACTTAGAAAAAGTGGGACCAGATTGACTAGATTTGACTCAATAAGTCACGCTTGGGTAACTCAACAAGGATTCAATACTCTCAATTGCCTATGAAAAGCTTAGAAAAAGAGAGACTAGTCTAGCTAGATGTAACTCAATGAGTCAGGACTTAATGACTCGGCAAGTGCTCATCTCTCTCTCAATTGCTTATGAGAAGCTTAGGAAAAACAGGACTAGACTTACTGGATTTGACTCAGTAAGTTATGCTTGGGTAACTCAATAAGTGCTCAGCTCTTTCAATTGCCCAGTGAGAAGCTTAGGAAAAACGAAACCAAATTAATTGGATTTGATTAACTGAAGTGATTTTTGCTAAGGTTTGACTCAGTGAATCATGATTTAGTAACTCGATCCTAAACTTAGATAGTTAAATAATTAGGTGAGTGGTCTTTTCTAATATTGTAAAAAATTAGAAGTGGGCAATCTCTATTGTTTAGCCTATGAGACACTAGAGAGATAGGTTATATGAATTAAACTTAATTACACTTGAGTTAATTAAGCCTAATAATGAATAACACTAATGATAACTCCTAAAATACTTTCCAATCAGCTAAAGAGAATGGGTAGGATATATGTCATCGTCTCCCTAATCCTTTGAGTTATTTTCCAAAATGACTCTATCATTCACAAGATTTAATTAATATTTTTATAGATTTTAGTGTGTTTTAATTATCTAAAATTATATTTAATTAATATTTTAATAAATTTTAGTGTATTTTAATTATCCAAAATTACATTATCTTGTTGTCCATTATAATCATGTGGGGCCATCATTATCACAACATGGGTAGGACCCACACATGTGCCATGACAAGTCATGGTAGAGTGCTTTCAAGCATTAAGAGAAATTATCAATGGGTTGGAAGGCACTGGTATTAGGGAAGGCACTGGTATTAGGGGATGCACTACCTCTTGAAAAGTTCTTAGTCTTCTTAATCAGTATAGAGAGTTCTCTCTTTCAAATGAGAAGAATCACTTATTTATCGATTCCCAGAGCCTTACTCTACTCTTTGGGGTTGGAGTGTAAATTTCCCAATTCTACTCTTTGGGAGTAGAATGTTATTTTCCCAACTCCGCTCTTTGGGCTTGGAGTGTAAATTTCCCAACTCCACTCTTTGGAGGCGGAGTTCAAATCTCCCAACTCCACTCTTTGGGCTTGGAGTGTAAATTTCCCAACTCCACCCTTTGGAGGTGGAGTGTAATTCTCTCAACTCCACTCTTTGGGGGTGGAGAATAAATTTCTCAACTCCACTTTTTGGGGGTGGAGTGTAGTTATCCCAACTTCTCTCTTGGGAAGTGTTTTGCAATAATCCCAACTCCTTTTCTTGAAAATGTTTTGCAATTATACCAACTCCTCTCTTTGAGAGCCCTTTTTTAGTGTCTTGACATGCATTTTCTAGTAAAATAGTGTAATTGGAAATACCATTTTGGATTACTAAAACACTAATAAAAATAACTTAGTTGGACTTTGGGTGATGTCTTGAAATTTCAATTTAATTCAAACTTTATTTGGAATTATTATATTAGAATAGAATTTTCTAATTGAATCATATAATTGAAAATATGTTAAGAATTATGTGTTCCATAAATGGATCCAGTGGACCTTATCATAGGTGTCATCACATCAAATTTCCACTAACCAAAAATCCCATGCATGCCATCTACTTGGAATTTTACGTGGATTCTATGTGATTGCATCCTTGCATTTACATCAATCGCACGCCCCTCTTACTGTATACATGTGGCTTTGGACCGCACCATTTGCACCCAATTAGAGGCTAACTGTTATAAGTGTGGACTTGGTCTATGATCCGACTTGAAACCAGCCTAAGGTGTGTCATGCCTTAGCATCCTAAACCAACCTAAAAGAAGGAAAAACGAAATCCAAAATAGAGAAACTTTTTAAGAAAGAAAAATAGCAACACAACTTTTCCGAATAACATCTAAACCCTCACTAAAGGAAAATGTCTTGTTGTACAAGATCTCACATCAACTCTAGCTCACCATAGAGTACTATCTTGGAGATGTTGTCTTGTGAGGGAGGAAGGCCTTAAGGGCTTAAATATACATTTGAGTACATAACCACGAGTGTCTCACTCTAGGCTCACCACATGCCCTTTACATAGCTTCATGCGGTGAGATGTCCAACCACCTCCCCTTCCCAAGGGTAGTGCTCCACCTTGTTAGGACTTGATCCAACTCATCCTTGTCAAGTAACATCTAAGTGCCACTGTGTTGTTGTGCGTATAATGTGCATCTTGGTTGAGCGTTCAACGCTAACCCACATTCACGGTGTCTAGTGCATTTGTCTTACCACTTCGCTGCTCGCCCCATGCAACACAATGCCTGGCATCATTGATCCGCCTTGGACCGTTATCAAGGACATGCCGCACTCATGCCCTGGCCAATGGGATCCCCATGTTTGCCCCAATGATCATTCCGTTTCCCATCCGCCCATGCAACATGCATGGGGGCTACACTCGCAAAGTATTGATTTCAACCCTATGAAACACCGCGCTGAAATGTGGATTTCAGCCGTCTTACTGAAATATCAGTTAGATAATCTAAGCCATTCAGCACTTGATTGTCATGCTAATGTTTACCAGCGAATAATCAACCTGCCATGATACCTACAGCACTCCACCACTTTGGGATTTCATGCTTCCGATGGAGAAATCTGGCTACGCGCTGTCTCCGCGCACAGCAATCCCCAACACACGGCAGCCTTCGGTTAACCGCGCGCCCCATCTGGCTACGTTCTTTAACTGCGCGGGCGGACGGCGCTGGAGAGGTGGATTTTCAACGTTGGCTGCGCTACTTGCTTCACCGACTGGGCTGACTGCGCGCTCTTCACCGTCTTTTAAGTTTTGACAGTGCAGCTAAGCGACAGTTTTCTGGAACACGCAACTGCAACGCTGAACACGGGCGCCCTTGTGTTCTGCCTCCTGCCTGCGCGTTCTGGACAAACGCTGACCATGCGCATAAGGCTGTTCCTGAGCGTGCTGTCGTTCGCGGGCTCCACGCTTCTGGCTGCTTTCTTCAGCTGCAAGCCTGGGCATCTCATATGTATTACAACGCTGTCCCATGCTCATCATGAAGTCCATCCGCACATGGACTCTTACCCCGTGAATTTGCTGGCAGCTGGGACGGTTTAATAAGCAAATGCATATGAACATGCCCACTGTTTCTAGCGTTAAATTTCCCTGAACCGTCCATTCAGTCGTTGGACGAAAATCCCTCCAAATCTTTCTTTCTGCTGCTGCACTGATTATGCCAAACCAAATTGTTTAAATTTTTACTATTTTAAGACCGTGATACAAGGTTATAAATACAAATTTTAATGCATCCTATACACCTCAGGTAGGAATACACAGCAAAGACAACAGGAGGAGATAGACACTCGAATGAATTCTCTACTTTTGTCATTGTCGTGACTTCATCGTCTAGAAATCAATCCACAGAGGTGTTTTGTTTTTCCACATGCTCTATCAAACTCTATTCCTAGCCTCGGTACTTCTGTGCAATTTCTGAATGCATATATGCAAACCTGCGGCCAAGTAAATCTACATAGTTTATATATACGAGATGAGTCATTCAAAAATTTGCCTTCAAGTTAAATTAATATTATTTTTCCTCATTAAAACATGACTGGTTTATAACATGATGTGATAGATTTTAAAGTAAATTGTGTTAATGCTCCAAGAATTAATCTAATTCATTCAGATTATATTAGATGTCATTTATTTCTTAAACGTAAGAATTATTCATATAAAAATATAAAAAGGCTATATAAATTAATAAAAATAAAAATTAATGATCTATTGCTAAAATTACCATATAATTCATATTTAATAATTGAAAATAAGATTTTACATTTCATAATAATAAATAAATTTAATAAATTATACTATATGCATTAATGGTATTGATATCCAAGATAAAAAGATAATTTCAATCATAAATTTTTTTTCAAAACATTTAATTTATTATGGATCACCTCAATATTTTAAATATTTACCGTTAATGTTATTTTAAGATACATTGGACTATAATACATAATATATAATCTAATCCATTCTTATATTACCCACTACATATTTTATGTGGATATACATATATATATATGTATATATATATATATATGTGTGTGTGTGTATTTAATAAATAAATAATTTAATTTAATCCATTAAAATTTTAAAAATTTTGAAAATTATTATGTTTATCTATTGTTAGCTACTATATATTTTGTATAGATATGTTTTTATTTAATAAATGAATGATATTTAAAAAATTATAAATAGCATTGATTTATTGAATGCAAATATATTTAAATAAAATCTATAGCAACAACACAAAATAAAAATAATAAAAAATGATAATTTATTAAAAATATGTTATATTACCTACTTTATATTATTAGAAAAATTTTATATTTATTTGGTAATATATATGTAATGGACTAGATTAAATATATTAAATATAGCTCCTTGGATATCAAGAATCTTAAAATAATCTCACTAAGGTTATTCAAAATAAACAAAATAATCATGTAACATTTTTATGAATATATATATATATATGTGTGTGTGTGTGTGTATATAATCTAATTAGTCAAAAAAATTAATTATTATAAAATATAAAATTAATTCTAATCACATAAAAATAAATTACATGACAATTTCGGAAATAAGCTATTAGTTTCTATTGTTGTTATTTTATATGGCCCATCTACATATTTTATATTGACAATTTTTCTATATTGAAAAATATATTATAGTTAATATAGTTAGAAAAAATGGATTATTCTTTAAAGTATTGATACAATTAGGGGCCAATGTATAAACCTTTCTTTATATCATATAAAAAATTATCTTTTTCACCTGCGGTGCTGGCCAGGTGTTCAATGTCTCATCTCACGAGATTTGGGCCATCGCATTGTTAAATATGTCTTGGACGAAAATCCTATATTGCCTAGCGTGGCATCAGGGGATCCACACCCATCAACATACAAACACCCTTTCCGCAGAGTCCAAAAGAGGCGTCCTAAATGCGGGGCCTTGGGAAAGTCTGTTGCTCCTTCAATTGCCATTTGGGAGATGATGATTGGAAGGGATAGATGGAAAGAGCTTGTCCAAATCATCAAGAGCGAGGAAAGTTGATTGATTTAAACTTTTAGTCACAGTCTATCACCCAATCCCATTGAACAACACAACTGCGTGATTTAATCCCATAAGGAAAGAAAAATGACTCATGGACTTTCGTTATTCTATACTAGGACCAATCCATGATCCGGTCATGGACTGGTCCGCTGTTGGGCGAGCAGCTTCAGGTCCTCAAGCAGACGGCTCATGTCAACGTGAGAAGATCCGCCTTCTTCCACTGCCCTTTGAGCTCTCTCCTTCAGTCCTTTCGCTCGCCTTCTCATCCCATCGGCTTCATCTCCGCCCTCCATGACTCGCCTTATACCCACCTCAATCCCCTTCCTCTCCACCACAGGCCTCTCATCCTCTTGCCGCCATGAAACCCAATCTGCAGCTCCCACCGCCACCCCAACCTTCAAAACATCGACTACAAGCTTCTCATTGAAAAATTGCTCGGCGAAGGTGGGCCATGTGATCATCGGCACGCCTGCCGTCACTCCCTCAAGAACCGAATTCCAGCCGCAGTGCGTCACGAAAGCTCCGACCGAAGGATGGTTGAGGATGAGAACTTGAGGGGCCCAATCTCTGATGATCAGGCCCTTCCCTTTCGTCCTCTCCTCGAATCCTTTCGGCAGCCACGACGACTCCGATGAAGACGAATCGTTTTTCCTCACCACCCAGATGAATGCTTTGCAGGATGCTTCAAGAGCCGAAGCAATCTCGAGCAGCTGGCGATCGAGGAAGCGGGAGAGGCTTCCGAAGCAAACATACACAACCGAGCTCGGCTTCATGGCATCAAGCCACCTCCGGCACTTCTCTTCGTCTATGGAAGCTTTCTTTCCTCTTTCCGCGTCTTGGCGGCTGTAGAGAGACACTGGCCCGATCTGCCATGCTTTCTTGCGCAGCTCTTCCTTGAAGTAGTCGGCGTAATCTGGCTCCAGTTCGTAGAAGCTGTTCATTAGGAAGCCGAAGCTCATGTCGTCCGCCTCCTTGGTGCGGTCTAGGAAATCAGAGAAAGCGGTTCTCGCTTTGATGAAATCTGGCAGCTGGGAGGCTGTGAGCTCGATTGGGTGTGGAAGGTCGGGCACGACGAACGTTTCCTTTGCAGAGGCAACCTTCTCGTGCGGCTTAAAACGGACGATGTTCTCTGTAACGCAACTGGCGAAGAAGCTGGAGCCGTGAAAGGATATCCTGGGAATGTTGTGCTTGCGCGCAATGGCTGCTGTCCATGGGAGGAAAATATCGGAAACGATGCAATCAGGGCGGTGTTGTATGACGAGGTTTTCAAAGGGTTTTTGCAGCATGTCTACTGCTTTTAGAAAAGCAGAGTACATGTCTAGGGAGGTGATGGAGCTGGCGTTCTCGCAGCCGTCTGGTAAGCCGACTTCGGAGCAGGGGAAGGGTAGGACATGGAGACGCATGCGATGATGGTCTATGGATTTCTGGAATGTGGAGGCGTTGAGGGGTGTGGTGATGATTGTGGCGGTCACACCTCGTTTAGCGAACGCTGTTGCCATGTCGAGGATGGGAATCATGTGGCTGTGGGCCATGTACGGGAAGAAGAATAAATGGAGATCAGTGGATGGCATGTTGGTGGTGGTGGAACTTGTTGGGGACAGAGAAATGGAACCAGGGAAATTGTAATTGTGTCTAAAACTATGGTTTAAACTTGGGTTTTATAGGACTGTGGAGAGAGTGTGGTGTGGTTTGGCCACCAAGTTTGACAATGAAGGTCCATTGCTAATGATGAGGCGTTTTGGGGCTGGGCAAAGCCTTGATTCCCAAGCTTCATGTGAGAGAGTTGCCGACTGATTCCATTAAAAAATTAAAAGTAAACATGCAAGCCTTGGCCTCCAAGCAAGAGATTGGGCTTAAGATGGTTTGTAAGTATGCACTGTTTAGAATTCAATATAACATTTTCAAAATTTAATTGTATGTCTGGGTGGTGTAGTTGGTCATCACGCTAGTCTCACACATTAGAGGTCCCCGGTTCGAACCCGGGCTCAGACATCAAGTGGAATATTTTTATTTTATTTATTTTTGAGTAATTCTACTTGCACTACTATAGTTATTCATTTCTAAACTCTGAAATTATTATTTATTGGATTTTCGTAAAGAGTAACATTTCACGTTGGATGCAAAAAATCAAAGCCATTAAAGTATTTACGTTATTGTGATAAATTGTATTTTAAAATGCATTTGAATGAATAGAGATGAAATTGAATGGTATCTTTGTCTTATTATTTTCTATTATTCGGGACTATACTTACCATTAATTTTGATAATTTTTTGATATCATGGCACAAAAATATAGATCATTCTAAATCAAGGGCATGTATTTCACCATCTTTTTTTCTTGTTTCTTTTTTTATTGCAATGGTTCATTAGAGTCATGAAACTATTTGAAAATTAACTTACGTCAACAGATTAAGGTAAATCATTTGATAAACGAATTAGATGCTCTGATACAAGTGTAAAATGACCGATTTATGTTTTGAAAGGCCAGCTGAACGACTTCTTTCTAACATGGATCCACTGCTATCATTGACTGATTTTCAGTCCTTGACAGTGCTCTGGTCAGTAGCGACTACCGAGTGAGAATATGTGGAGCTGGTAAACACAATGTTAACAATTTTGGCAGCGGAATAATAGAAAATTAATATTTATATTTTTTCTATTTTTAAGATGTTTAATTGAAAATATAATATTGACAACATTGGCAGTGGAATCAATCAACTGTCCTTTAAGCCCTGAATTCCTCTTTGGCCCTTGAATTTTTGTTTCTTTACTTCCATAAACTCCTTACACTTTGATGCTTTTGCTAGACATTTCCGTTTGAGAAAGCTGAAAAGTGGTGAGGAAAAAAAATATGAAAAAGTGAGAAAAAATAATGTAATTTGACATGAATAATGATTAGAAATAAAGTAAACACAAATAAAATAAATAAGCTTCTTATATGAAAAGATGAGAAAGAATAATTAAAAATATAAATAATAATGGAAAAAGTAAGATTGTTAAGCAGCTAAGATGTCTAATTATATTAAACAGTGAAAAAAAAGGTTATTTCAATATACACTCACTTTTAAGATGTCCTTAGTAGTGTAATTCAACTGAAACGCTTTTGCAATTTTGTTTACACTTTAAACAAGTCATTTACAAAGTTTATTATCCATCAAAGTAAATAAATTAGGGTTAACATTATACTCGTCATTGGTTTATCCCCATGCCACTATCCTATAGACCTTTAAAAAGCAGGAAAAATGATAAGACCTGGGATTTACGGTAGGGAGGTGAAGTAGGGAGAAGGGAAACCTAAAGAGAATTACATCAAATAGACTCAAATACTATGAAAATTTCCATGCCTTTTATATAAAAAAAGAATGACACGCTACTTTAGAAAGAGATTTAACCTTCCTCACTCTCATTGTCAATTTATAAAAGATTATCTTGTACAAAAGATGAAGATACATGAATAGAGAATTCGTATCAAGATAAATAGATAAATGACAACGCTATCACGTTCTCCATTTGCATAGACGACAACCCAGTGCCCAATAAAGGGCATGTGGACTTATTCAATTGTACATGTAGCTCTATAGCCTTGTTCCATCACCCCACACCCTCTCTCCATATCTAGCAATTGTGAAATGCTTTTGAGTATCTTGTTCCATCAACTCAAACCCTCTCTCCAACTCCCACAAAATGAAAACATGCTGCAAGATGCTGTCGAGTATTCCGAAACAAATGCTAACACAGGCAAATGCGACAGCTGGGGGTTCATGAAAATGAGAAAAATGATTATAGCCTGGTTAAAATCCTATTTCTTTTTTACATACTATAGGTTTATACCTGATAAACTGCTTGGATATCGGCATTTGAGGAGTATTGGTGCTAGTGATGGTATTTCTGTCCTTTGAGAATAGTCCATGCTCTAAATCAAACAAGAAGCACCTATCAGTGAAGTTAGTATAGTTTCTTCTACCGTGTATGGAAAAATACTCTTTTTCTATCTTTGTACAGACAGGTCATTGCCAAATTCCATAGGAAGTAAAATGGGAAGCAAAGCTGGAAATTAGAGCCATCTTAAACTGTATTAACAACGCCTACCCATTAAATAACATGACAAACAAAAACTAAATTCTACAACTACACCACAGAAATGTTCAGCAGTAATGGCAGCAGGCATGGTAGTTTGCTTAATTTGAGGAACTTGGCTTGTCTTTAGATAATTTCAAGCACAAATAATTAGTTCGTGAGCCAGGCATGTGTGCATAGCCAATATCCAGCTAGCTCTGCACTCACCTACATTTGTGCCTGCATGCAGTTCTGCCTTTTGCCCACGCCATATAATATCCATTATCAACCAATGTTTAGAAAACCAGACCGGAGGTTGAACCATCCAAGCTTCCGGTTCTGGTTCAACCAGTAGAGCAAACCAGGTTAAGCTGGTAATATCAACATCATATAATTATAATAAATAATTATAATTATAATTAGTTGTCAATGTTTTCACCAATTAATGAGTTTAATTTTTAAATAAATATATGTAAAGTATATTTAAATTCATATATATTTCTTACTTATTTTTTATTTTTTTATATTAAAAAAAAAGAAAAACTGATGACCGGCCTCAACCAGACAGGTGCCTCAGCTGGTTCCTGGTCCAACCAATCGAACCGGCCGGTCCAGTCCGATTTTCTAAACAGTCTTTATCAACCTTAGTTGTGCATATGTTGCGCAACCAGTCATGAGATGGATCACAAAGTGGAAAATAGAGATCGTATCAACTTCCAGGCCACGCATGGCCATCTATGACCAATTAATTTTTGAGGTTTGGACTAGTGTCTGAGGCTCATGCAGGGGCTCTGGCTTTGGTCCTCGAAGTCTTAGTCAGGATCAGTTTAACCAGGCCAGACAGGACCAATTGCCAAACTTCATGTTAAAAGACTCCTACCAGTGAACTCATAATTCAGAGATGGAGAAGATCAGATTTTCATTATTAAGTTCAAATTTTTAATCATTGGTTCAAAGCTCTGGAATGACAAAATATGGATATTTAGGACAAAAAAAGAAAAAGCTCATACCTATATAGTTGCTCCAATAGTACTATTAAAGCGATTTGGTGATTTAAGACAAGGGATGACAACCTGATGGTTACATCAGCGCGCTCACGCAATCTTTGACCATGGCCATAAGGGCCACCAATACAAAATGTCAGAGCTGATGACCCCTGTACAAATTATGAGACAGAAAAGCATCAATGCGAGACAATTGTTCTGCATATAAAATCCTAAAATCTAAGAGGAATTTTAAACCCAGACTGTATGCATGGGAAGAAATGGCAAGACAATAAAAACATTAATTTGGTGAAGTCACCACTCAGAAAATATATGCATGGGAAGAAATGGCAGAGGCAAAAGACAAAACTAAAAAAGGCATTAATTTGGTAATGCCACCATTACGAAAATATGGCCCAAAAATCGTGTAATCAGGTAGGTCAGAAAATTTTCTTTGCCGATAACACAGTTGTCATCAAGTGCCTATAGAGAATGGCACAAAATTGATCTCATTTGAAAGCTTTTATATTTACACATCCAGTGAGCTCCATATTCAAAAGCCATCAAGCCACCATATGTGATAGGATGCCAATGCATCAAATCAAGAGCTAGAGCACATGTATGGCGGAATTTTGCACATTTGTCACGCACTGCATGGCTTCATTTTTAAACTCACAAAAAATGGCCCTAAAAATATGAATGAGCATGGAAAAATATAATGATGAGGTTTTTCCAACTGAAATCAGCACTATTTTTACTTTGAAATTTGTTTTTATACTTACATATCAAATATAGGGACAGTGGCCCATAAATAACTAATCTATAAAGCATTACTTAGGAAAGATATCAAGGCCTAGAATGGTTATTTATATGACATCCAAGTCCAGTTCGAAAAACATACTGTTTGTCCCGCATCTCCCACTAGCTCAGCCATCTTCTCAGACCCAACATCTAGCCCATGCTCATCCAATAACACAACCTAAGCGTAACAAATTCAAAACACAGCAAAAGGTCAAACTTCAAACACAACAAGAAATGGTCATCTTTGAAGTAAGAAGATGGTTAACAGCTGCAAATAGTATGCAAGACAAGTTGTCAAATACAGGCATATTACAATGAAAAATAAAATAGAGTTACAACTGTTTCTCAAAATATTGAAAAGTGGTAATAGTTGTCTAAGATGAAGGAAAATAAGCATGGAATGTTTTGGCAATATGCAATCAATACCAAGAATAGCTGTTACAAGTTGTTTCAAATAAAGGGTTTACAATTATAAGGGACATTCAATATGGCATGGAGAGAGTTGGCAACAAACAACTTGATAACATGTGGTTTCAACCAGCAGCAGAATCCTCTATAGAGTTTAACAGTGGAATATAATTTCATGCAGCCGAAACCAATTATTGGGATAGGGCTTAGAAAATGATGACAATGATGACAACAGTAATAATTGATTGCAATCTCCCTATATATGCACTCAATAAGTTGATAGAGAAATGATATTTCACTTCCATTTGATGAAAAGGGAAGATTCCAATGTGATACCCAATCTGCAGACCTGATATGCTGCATGACAATAGCATCTTCCCCTTCGACCTGGGCCGTCACATCACTGGTAAGCATGTCGATACACAAAAATATTAACAAGAAAGGAGCTATACATATGGCAATGTACTATTTTCAAGGATATTTCTAACCAAAAGGAAAAGGAAAAACACCAAGGTCTGTTTGAATATTTGAAAAAGGGGAAGAAAATGAATGAAAAAAGTGAAATCCAGAAAAAGGGAGGAAATGGGAGGAGATGATGTCAACCATAAAGTATAAAGTGAATAAAGACAAAAATAGATATATATCACCAATTTAAATATACTTAATAACAATAAGGCTATGTAACTCCAGTTTAAAAATTAAATGGGCTAGATTGAGATTCAACAATTAGCTTACATAGAAACATAGAAGCAGACAATGAGAAAACATTTGGTGCCAGTGAAGAGCAAGATGGAAAAAAATATAAGTGAGCATCCCGTTTTGTATTATGTGCTTGATACTTAAAAAAGGATGTCTCACACGATAGATCCCAAATATCAGGAATCAGGCATTTGAAAATCCTTCCCAACTCAGCCAAATACAAATTACTCATGGATTCATTTGAGACAAAGTGAAGAAATCAATGGTAAATGAGCCAACATGGGGGGCATGCTCGATCCATGGCATTCTTCATGTGTGGAACTCATAAGTGCAACTACCAGTGTATGGTGGCTATGTATTTTAGTAAAGGAATGAACAAAATCAATAGACACACATGCATGTAATATGTGAAAAATGCACTACCCTGATTCCTAGAGAGTGAAAATGTATCTTAGGAAAGGAATGAACAATGACAAGGGATGTGCACTGTTTTGGCTGTGTTATTCAATCATTGGCAATAAAATTTCCTAAAGCCAGGCAACAATAAAAAACCTGAAAATTATAAATAAAAAGAAAAAATAAAATGGTAACATTTCCCATCGATATCATGAGATTTAGAATCAATTTTTTATTACATTTTTGCTATCTGATGCCAACAAGTACAAGATCTGTTTAGAATTTCACAAAATATATCTAGATGAAAATTCAGATTTTTAGTGTTCTCATTTTCATTTTTTTAGGGTTTATGTTGGACAAACACAAATACCATTGGCAAGAGGATGCAACTTAGGTCAAGTTAATTCAAGCCAGGGCCCACCCAAACTGTGTTGAATAACACAGAGCAACCCCAAAAATGAATATCCAACTAATGAATTCAACAAATTAACAATACAAATCAGAAATTAACAATATATTTACATCCCATATCACTTTGCAATGTTTAATTACGTCCCTTAAGGGGAAACCCTTGATTAAAAGTTAGGAATTACAATGAATCATAAGATGCAATAAAAAGAGAACAAAGAGGAATCAATCTTGGTCACCGAAACTTTGACTAATTTCATCTTGTTATGCCAACAATTAACTCATGGCGACAGTGACTTCCTATACTATCCTCACCAGAAGTCTTGGCAGGGGTGATTTCTTATACTATCCTCATCAGGAACCATGAGGTAAAAAAGCTTCAGACATTATCCTCACCAGAAGATAAGGCAGTAATGAATAAGTGCACATTCTTCACTTCATATACTATCTTCACTAGAAATCAAGGCAAAACTAACTTCCTATATAATCCTTGCCAAAAGTTAAGGCATTAGTGATTTCTTATACATCCTTTTCAGAAGTCAGGGTGGCAAATAAGAAAGAAAAATAAACAAATAGAAACAATTTCCTTCTCTCAAAGGAGAACATGTCAAATCGACTAAGAAACAAACAATCCCAGTGCAATGGAACTCTTCCCTTTCAAGACATGTAATGGTAGTGGAAGATCTTCTCCAAGCCATTGAGAACATACAAAATCCATATCTAATTGACATTGATTGATCACAGCTCATCGCAAAAACAGAATCATTCCATGAGAAATAATAGTGGAACTACATTAATTCCTTCCCGCAATGACAGTCTGACAAGGAAACAATGATCGCATACTACAGTTCTCAATTACTACAGAAAGGATGCCCTTCTCAATTCCCATAGAAAGGGTGCCCAACCAAGAATGTGAGGATCCTTAGGATTTCTAGTTTCTAAAACTCTCAAACATTCAAAGGATGCCAAGAAAGTCACATAATCTTCAATTTATAGGTGTTGATGGTCTTTCCCCTTTTATAATGCTTCTTAAAAATATGATCTAGTCTGGTGGAGCCTTTGGTGGAATAGCAGTATAGTAGGGACTTGTGAAGAAGTATACGCATTGCATGGTAAAATGACCACACTATATATCATAACACTCCCAAGGGAGTCCATGAGCAGGAGATGTGCTCTTCTAAAGAGGCAAATTGCATTGCTGTGACACAAGAAAGTGCAGTAATCGTGTTCCAAGTGACCCCAAAATGAGTTACATGATCAGTGCCTCTGACTTTGGCCTTGCAATGTGGGGTTTCACCATCAAGTCCCACCACAGAGAAACTAAAGAAAAGTTTCACCAAGGCAGAATGAAAGGACAAGCTTGACAGCATGCTAGGATAAATCATTTCTCTTTTGAAATGTGTCACTCACCAGTTGAGATAGAATTTCATGAACTTAGACTAGCTTCTTAGACTAGCTTGTTTCAAATATATTCCGATGTAGCAAAGCATTTTCCTTGTCAAATTCCAAGGTCATGAGTACAGATGGATCATTCAATATGTCAAGCTTACCCACAACAGCCTATTTGCAAATTCCTCAACCCAACCTAATCTATAAAATCTAGAACCAAATTGTAACAAATTTTTGGGTTGAACTCAGGTAGACAGTTCATGTTAACTTCTTGCAAATACTTTTTTGGTGCCCTCAATTTAACTTTATACATTCATGTATATGTAATCAATTTAAGTAAGAATGATTTTTAATGTTATTGGAAGTGCTTGAATCCATGGTTGAACACACCTATTTAGGAAAGAAAATGACTTATCTTCCCATTTTCATTTGCATACTTTCAAGGGCTTTTGAATAGTTTGCAACATAGGATATTATAAAATATAATGGTAATAAAATAAGAATTGGGGTCACCACTGTTACAGCCCACTGGTGGACATCACTGTTTGCATGTTAGGTCCAAAGTTTGAGTTGAACCATAGGCTATTATACCTACCTTAGCCCAAAAACTAATAAATAAATAATGAAATTGGATGAACATATATACCTATATATGAATATGCATATAGCAACTATAATTAGAGAAAATCAGGTTGAATTTGTACTAGGATAGACCAGGGCTCAACCCAACATCCCGATCTAGCCCGGTTTCCAATTAGGTTGAGCCTAACCTTAATTCTATTGACCCAAACAAAAAACTTCCAACTAACCTGCCCAAAAATAGGTTGGGTAAGCCAAGTTTAGGTCAACCCAACCTTGTGCAGCCATCATTTAGTCAGAATGCATAATAAAAGCCATTTTCTAGAGACGATATACAAATACCTAGTATTTTTTGGATTGGATCTAACTTGGACGTCATCAATGCTGCAGTAATACTTGAGTTTCCCCTTGTATTCTTCAGCCAAAAGCTGGATTCCTTTGGATCTCTTTTTTCCAATTGTTATTATGCGCATTGGAAGGGATCTCTGCAATTGTAAATGTATCAACAGATATAAAAAGGAATTTTATTGAACAAATACTGGAAGAAAGAAAATATATATCATTTTGCTTGGTACTACACAGTATGTGAAAAGAAAATTTGTATTTTGTTGCATGATAGAACAAAGTATGTGTATTTTATACATGTGACTATAGTCACTATACAGTATGAATTTAGATGAGATGCACACCCATGAATGCATTTCTGATATCCACTATAACATTAGATTTAGTGTGACTTATTTAGCTATAGTCCCAAAATCTTCCCCATTGGAGACTGGAGTGAGCTATAACCTAGGAAATAGTTGAAACCATTGAGTTGAGTTGAATTATGTCCTACTTATATGTAATCGTTGCACATGACTATGATTTTACGTGGTATGATGATCCAGGTAAATGTAAGTCAGGCAATTCGACATTCTAAACATGAAAAATTGCAGGAATTTGACATTCTAAACATGAATATCCTTATGTTGAGACTTAAACTGATGCTGATTGGGCATGTTCACCCTTTGGTCGTTGATCTAATTCAAGTTATCACACCTTTATTGGTAGGAATCTTGTGACACAGAAAAGAGTATCATAAAGTACGACTAGTTTATGTATGTTAACTCAATACAAACATGTGTGTTTTTTGAGTGCTTGGATTAAAAATGGCACGTTCTTTCTTCTCTTTCCATTTCTCACCACACAGCTTGTCATCAACTATTATCTATTGAACAATTGGCAGATGTCAAGTACTGACTAATCTTTAGGATATAGTGGAAAAGTTCCATTAGTTGTTCTTTATGAACCAGTCAAGATATTGACAGCAATCATATTCAACAACCTTTTTACTTCTCAATTTTAGTATAGTCTTTATATTATATTGGAAGATTAACTTAATTCTTTGTTTACATGTGAAACTACATGAGTACAATTAGATACCCATTGTCTAGCACATTAGTGTTGTGACACATGCCTACAATATCCAGGCAGTTCATTCAGGTGTGCCCTATTGTTCACATGGCTGAGCCTAAAATTCAAGCTGCAATTCATTGAGCATGCCGCAGCAGATAATGAGGAAAATTATCATGATGCACCTATCAGTTCTCTTCCTTGAATGTGGATAATCTGATAAGTAGTACAGCCTAGCTTTTGATTGCAGCAAATGCAAAGTGCAGTTCACCAGGCCACAGTTCTAAAGCGAGTAGCTTGACACAAAATGTGTGAGTTAACTCAATGCAGGGAGATTTCCAGTATATTGCCAGAAAACTCACTACTGCAACTGCTCTATCTTAGAGTCAGAAAACTCATTGATTCAAATGTTGAATTGCCCCAATTCTAATACCAATCACATTGACTTCTCCAAATTGCTTGGCTGATGTTAAAAGTTCAATTTTGTTTCCCATGCAATTAATTTCTTTTAGTATTTATTTTATTTGAAATACTAATTCCAGCTTAATAAGGATTTGATTAGATGTTCAAAGTTGACCTTATGCATTCATACATCAAGCTGAGTTGCGTTTTCAAGATTTCCACCTGATGAACAGTCCAAATGACAGCAGCTGCTACAGTCATTAGGATTCATCCAGAAGAAGAATTATATCATCTTCCTAGGCAACTAATTGAAACGACAAATGTTCAAAAATCCAAAGTTACAAGTTAGTTGACAGCTTGATGCAAATGCTAGAAGTTGCTGTATTTTTTCTTTAACCACCAAATCAAATGTTTGAATTGAAGACTTGGATTTATGAGTTAAAAAACAAACGAGAGAAAAAAGAAGAAGAAGAAGAAGAAGAAGGTTCCCAAGCCATGCCATGCTCCAATGATCGTGTCAATCATTAAATCAGCTGTTCCGATCATCAGCGACTTGACCATATGTACTGAACCCTTCAAGCCGGCAAATCTCAGCCGAAAGAAAGCCAATCCAGGTCATTTTTACACGCATTAGCAGCCCTAGCAACCAGTTCCCACTTTCCAGAATCTAACGATTTTGCCAAAAATCTAGGGATAGGTGGAATGCATCAAATTTAGTATATAAATCACTGGGACCAAACAATCGACTATATTCAAAGATTTCCATCTAAGACACTGTATCACTCGTTTCATCGAACATTTACTGTGGTTGGCACTATTTCTTCCGTAAACATAACTAAGGCTAGAATGTGCAAAATCATCACAAAATAAGCATTCAAGTTATCAGAATTAAGAAATTAGAACAACCCCAAAAAAGAAATAATAATAATAATAATAAAAAGGAGATATTAGGAGTAGAACACGACACTGGGAAATAAATGGAAAAGTTGCAGAC
>JAYJMB010031595.1:23388-33553 GCA_036873735.1 Pouteria campechiana
AATAATAATAATAATAATAAAAAGGAGATATTAGGAGTAGAACACGACACTGGGAAATAAATGGAAAAGTTGCAGACATTTTACCACAGACTGGCCTGAGTATTTAAATCTTTTTCCTGCAAGGGTCACGAAACATCTCCAGTAGGAATTGGAACTTCCAAATGGCAATGAGTTTGAAAAAGCATATACTGAAAATGAAAGAGAAGAAGAATAGCAACGAAAGATAAACTTCGAATACCTGGGAATGGAGGAGTTGGGTTTTTCATACACAGGATTGTTGCCATATCACTTCCGGTTTCAAACGCAGATGCTGAAATTCCCTTCAAATGCTTTTGGTTTGCGTAGCCTGTAGCCAGACAAAACAGGCTCCGGGAGCAGAGACGGCGTGCACCCAGCCAGTCAGAACTGTCATATACGAGCTTGAATTGTCCGCGCGACACGTCAAAACGATAACGTTGTTCTATAATCTATAGAAAGCCAAATTCTCCCTCGACGCGTGGATTTGCATTAAACTAAATTACATTAATCTCACGTTGATACACATTAAAATCAGATTCAATAATACAATTTATCTTATTATATATAATACATTTATAAAATAATAAATATATTTATATCCCTACGCAAATATTTTATTACATCGAATTTTGTATTTTAATTTATTATTATATCTTATATTAATTTAAGGATTTGATCAGATCATAAGGAACATAGGAGAGTTGCCATGAGGTGGAAGTGGTGAGTACGACCCAGAATGACTTGGAGATCGTAGGGCCATGGAACATTAGGCATACCCCTAGCATGAGTAGTTGATGAGTAACGAGTGGGCTCCGTTGTGAAGTCACTGGAACTAGATGTGATACTCAAATCACGTACAAAGGAATCAATACAATAGGTTGGAGATGATGGCTTTGAGTATGAATTTAGTTGAGCGTAAATTGATTATTATTAGTAAAAAGCAGTTTCATAATGAGTTATTTTGATTAATTGAAATTGAGTTTATAAGTGAGAATTCTCGCACCCAAAGAGTAAAGGATCCAGCGTGCAAGGAGACAGAACATGGAGTAAAAGATATGCAGGAGAGGAGAAGCAAAGAGATGAGGGAGATGGTTTAAACCTAGCTGATGAATGTAATTAGAAAGTTTAGTAGTAGTTAAAGCATGATGAATTGTTAAGAGTTTGAATTAAGATTTTAGATTTATAGAAGTTTTGAGGATGCATTAATGTCTTTTTGTAGAATTAAAATTAGGTATTGATTAGCAGTGCCTTGCTTGCCTGAAGAAAACTGTCTTTTGGGTGCCTAGCGGGTCATTTGCTCAGCCCGCCCGCCAAAGAATACAGAGCGGCAATATATCTCAAACCAAACATAGACATCTGCAAGCCGTTGGTGATTCTTGTGCAGAGCAGCAATCAAAGTTTGGTAGAGGAAAACAGAGAGAGAATACTAATACGCTAATGACCTTGATTTGGCACTGCAATTAGCCACACTACATGGGAATGCATGGCTACCAAGCATATTGCCATGCCTATCATGTCCTCAATGTACCTCGCTCGTTCTATAAACTGCTTGGCATATTGCCATGCCTAGCATGTTCTCAAGTCTCAACACAGCTTGACCGACCCTGTAACAAATCAAAAACAACCTCGAATACACGGGGAAAGCAGCAGGATCTACCAGTATTATGTTCAAATACGCTTGAAGAACGCAGCATAATAGATCCAACAGTATAATCAGGATCAAGAAAGAAAACCCAAAAAATATATATATAAATATTGGAGGAAATTTTTATATAAGGAGCACAGACAAAACTAACAGACATGAGTGTTTTGTAACAAAACAGCCGCTTCAAATCACTAACCTAGCTCAAAGAAAAATACCTTGTTCCGCTAAACTCTCCACATGAGAATTGCCTCTCTATAATAGTGCAGAAAATGTCCAGGAAGGATGCATCTATAACTTCAGGAAAACAAACTCCTCAATTGCCGAAATTTCCCCAATTTTCTTAAGAGTTTCTTTGTTGGGTTCATCGTCCACACCGATTGCCATAACTGCCTGTTTTCTAGGAGCAATCCTTCCAACACTCATGAAGCTGACATTAACATTTTGCTCGCCCAAGATGCTCCCCACCGCTCCAATCATTCCTGGTTGATCGACCTGTCTGCAAAGGATGATGTTGCCTTCCAGGCTAACATCCACATCAAACAATCCTACCTTTGTTAGATGTGGTACACCATCCTTCACTTGCCCCTCTACTCTAATCTCCCCTGACTCTGAGATGGCGCTTGGAAATTTTGATTCAACATTGGCAATCTGGACCTGGATGAACTCAAGAGGGTTCTCGGGGGATCCATCCAACAGAATCCGCTCTTCTGTGATGCGCAGACCCCTCTGCTTGGCAGTGAAATCAGCATTAACCAGATTCACAAAAACACTAGATATGGGCTCAATTAGGCCCTTGGTGATCATTGCTCGCAGCAGCCTGGTGTCAAGATCATCTGGAGCTCGTGAAGATGCATACGTCACTTTCACTGATTTCACACCGCTTCCTCCTGCAACCAATTGTACAGCTAGTCTCCCCAGCTTTTCGGCCAGGACAACAAATGGTTTAAGTTCAGACAGGACCTGCAGTGAGAATGGATAGACAATGAGATGGAAGTGTTAGATGTACTTGATGGTCAAAGTAGTCTCAAAAAAGATCTTGAAAAATAATTAAGTATGATAAAGTACATAAGAAAATAATGCATTAAAAGATTAGAAGATGAAGCATAATATTGGCATTTACATCAATAGAAAAATGTTTCAATCTATACCATGATCTAGAAAACAAAACCAAAAGGAAAAAGAAAAAAAAAAAATCTGTTTCCTATGAAGTTATATTCCATCACCTGTGCACATAATAGGCTGTTTAGGTGACAAGATAATAGGACATGTTTCAGATGTTTCAGAGAAGAGGTGCCTCCTCACAGGGCCGGGAGGGGGTTGTCACAGTGACCAGGCTTTGACAACTGTCCCAGTGATCACCCAGGAGTCAGAAATCCTATGATGGTGACATCCCGCACTAACAGATGTTATTGTTGGATCAACATGGTCAGCTAGAAGCAAAATATTTCCATTACCATGCAGTTCATCAAGAAAGAAGTACTATGACAGGAAGACAGAAATTCTTTCAAGCGAATCAAGTTTGTTGGTCAATTTCTACATGATTCAGGAGAGGATATGTACATTGCTCCCTTCGGTGTGTGTTAGGGTTGTAGTAGCAGTAGGTGCATTACTTGTATCATGTAATGTAGACACAAGAAAGTAGTATATAAACTCATATTCAAAATTACATGAAAGATAAAAATAATTTTGAACCTTAAATGTGGTGTTATGTCATGGCTACTGTTCTATTAGTATAAATCTCCACTTTGTAAAAGAGAACTTGCATTGTAAGTAATAAATAGTAAAAATGTAAAGCCATAATTTTAGGTAATTAGAAACATACCAGGTAAGAACCAACTCTAATTCAGATAGAATCAACAAAAACGTGAAATGCAGAGGGATTCATGTTCAAGGTTACAGTGGCTTGGGTGTCTCAGTTCTAGTTTTTCCTTTTCTGTCTGTCTAATCCCATCTCTGCTAGTATTTATAAATTAGTAAAACAGGAGGATGGAACCTCAAGAGTAAATACATAACTGACACCCAAGTCATCATTTAAGAAGATACTAATACATTCCAATCTGTTTGTTTCAGCTGATATCTACCACCAGCAGATCATAAGCACATCCTAGTCTTTTCATGCCCCTCGTGTCTCCAATCAGAAGGTCAGCTCTTGTTACTCCATTAGCTAAGGACACCGAACCATAGTCACCACGTATATGTGTGCTTAAAAAGTTAAATTAATACCAATTCCCTCTTTTAGACAGGCATCATAAAACACAAAAGTGGGTCTACTGTCATTCAACAAGCCACCATTGTCACCATTACAGCCACCCAGTGACAGCAGTATTTTAGGATCCTGGAGTATACAGGCCATCTCAAGATTCTCAACATGAATAGAATCATTAACACCCAAAGGACCAGCCCTTCCAGCATAATCCTTCATTCCTAAAGAAAGTGAACTTCCAGATCCCCAAGGAATATTGTTGCAATGCAAGCAATCATTGAAGTTAAATTCTGTGGGAACATGCATACACACACTGTTCATTTCATATTTAAAGATTATGCATAACGTAAGAGCATTCATTTCAATCAGGATATCCCTTTAAAGCTTTAATGTCATATTTAATGGTTTTCCATTTTAAGCACAGTTATGCTTTAGGTTAACCAACTGCAAAGTATATAAATGACAAAGATGTGTCTGTTTCTTCTTTTTCTTTTTCCTTCTTTATCTTCCTTGTTTGGCGATAACAGAGACAATTGCTGGGCCATTTACCATGTGTGCAAGAATGAGTTCCAAATACCAATACTCAAACAAACAAAAGATTGATAAGTAGTTGAAAATGCGATGATACCTCAGCAGGAACCATTGGTGCATTTACTGCAGTAGCAGCCAGTTCCCCTTTTAAGGCCCCAACAACAGCTTCAGCTATTTCAATGGCCACTCCTTCCTGAAAATATAGCACCAATGAATTGAAAGGTTAGAGGTTCTCTGCTAAGCAACTTGCACACACACACACACACACAGAGGAAATGAAAATAGTTACAAATTAAAGATTTTGGGTACAGAAAAATCAAATATAAGTCACCTGAGCTTCCATCGTGCTGGCACCAAGATGTGGTGTTGCAGTCACATTTTCATGCAGTACTAACTTGTTATCTTTCGGAGGAGGCTCTTCAGTGAAGACATCAAGTGCAGCCTGATTCAAAAATAAACAGAAGAAAAAAGACTAAAAATAAAAATCAAAGTATAGAACTGCTTCATGATCATTTTGATTAAAAATGAAGCTATCCTACATAGTTAAGCTGCACAAAGATTTAGGACACACCATGCAGATATCCTAGCTGAGATATCCACACATTGGATGAGCAGCCTAGGATATAAAATGACTGCAAAGTTACTAAGGTTATCTTTTCACTTTGCTTCATACAGTGGTACAACCAATTAGTGGATTAACCTGTTATTTGGGCAGGGCATAAGCATGTAAAATTATATGTCCTACCAGATAAATGGATTAACCTGTTATTTGGGCAGGGCATAAGCAATAACCTGTTATTTGGGAACGGCATAATTAAGTAAATTGTATATCCTACCAGATAAATGAACTTGGGTATTCATTACAAGTGACAGCTCAAACACATGTTGCTGAATAGATGGGATTGGCTACTTGTGCCTAGGTGTAGCAAGATCTAAAGAAAATAATAAAGAGAACAAAATCAAATGCTCTAAGAATGCAAAATATAAAGAACCTGAGCAACAATTCCAGCATCCAATGCTCTCACTAGAGCATCCTCATCAATCACACCACCCCGAGCAACATTCACTATCCGTACTCCTTTCTTCATCTTTGCAAATGCTTCATCATTGAGAATCTTTGAAGTAGTAGGGGTAAGGGGCATATGAAGGGAGATGAAATCTGCAGATGAAATTGCATCATCAAATGGTACCAGATCAACTCCAATCGCACGGGCACGGTCTGCAACTGCATAAGGGTCATGTGCAATAACATGCATGCCAAGACCCTTAGCACGACGAGCAACCTCTGATCCAACTTTACCAAATCCCATGATAGCAAGTGTTTTCCCAACAAGTGAGACACCCGCATACTTGCTTCTTTGCCACTTTCCTGTATTCACCAAAAGATTGAGAAAATAATCAAAATACTTTCAAAGAACTGCTACTTTAAAGCATAAACTGAAGATTTCTTGTAGAACTAAGAGAGATCTAAACATTCACCATGCATCATTAGTAAAATTTTATGCTCCACCAATTCATGTAACCAGCCATGCTTTTTACTCAAAATATCAATGCATGATGGAGAAAACAGGAGTCTATTTTTTAAGATGATGTAAGTTTTAGAGAAGATTTTTATTAGAGAAGCGAGGAATCGGGAAAAGGAATTTAAATGCTTTGCTTGAATGTGTAAATGGTGAACAAAATTCTATCCTCAAGAAATCCAAAAAATACAAACGTAAATTAAAAAATTTATACTATATCAAACTTCCACATTGATTCTCAGGGTTACGGAAATTCATGTTCACAACCAAACAAGATGAGAACTGAACTCAGCTTGACATAGATTTTTCAGTTTACCAGCTCTAGTAATCCTAAGATGAAAATTCTCTTATTACGACTTCTTTTAAGAAATCGGTAACTTAAAGCCATGTCATTTCCTGCCATAAGAATGTAGTAAGACTCAACTTCTACATTATCTTTGGTTAAATGCAGTAATTGCAAACTACATCTGGCAAACATTAAGCCTCCTTCTATGGTAGTTAATCACGGAATCCATGAGCTTCAGGAGTTGGGGGCATTTTAGATCATGAGAAAGAAACACTAATACTTGGATTCTATTACTTGAGATAATGCTATGCAGACATTACAGAGCACAGGATACAAAACAAAATTTCAAAATATTTAGGGGAACAAAGTGTAATATGAGATGTCAAACACTTAAACTAAGGTGTTCAGAAAACACATACACTGTAAATCACATCATACATATTCATGAAACACAAAAGTGCCACCACAGATTTCTGAAAACAAGGTAAACATGACTCAGAAATATGCACACTGAGTAATCCAGATTCCCAGTGCCCAAGAGACAACAAAATTGCAGTTCACAGAGGCCAGTTAAAACTCCAAGAACACAATTTAATACCCAAAAGATTCAATCTCAATTTGAAATGAACCAAATCAGGTACTCAAAAATTAAATCATTCTCTTGTTATCCTCTTTCTTTTCTAGGGGCTCAGTCTTCACAAATTTTGAAAAATGTTTCAGCAATTAATAACTGATTACAACAATGATCATCATTTAGAACAAACTGATATGGAAAATATGAGAAAGGAAAAAAGCAAATCATGTTAGCAAGGAGTTGCTGTCAGCCCTCCTAACATGATGCAACATCTGAGTGTCAAGTCCCCATTTTACTTTCCCCAGGGATGACTAGTGACCCAAGTCAGCAGACTTACAAGAGTGTCCATATCTTTCAGGGGTTTCCTACTGATTCAGCTCAAAATCTCAACAAGTTGAATCCATGTTTAAGTCACCTAAGATTAGAACAATGCCTGGGTCTTACTTAGTCAACATTACGAAAGTATCCTTCCAGGACTAAACATTATACAGCTTATACAGCCAAACAACCATTGAATTTGTTACAGACAATCTTGCAAATCAGTAGAAGGTAAAACAGGGAGGGCAGTGTCAGCACGAAACCAGGGAAATGGAGTCCCAGCAAAGATTCAAAAAAATTATCCTTTTTTCCACTACCCCACAAATCTTAAACATGAATGATTGTTCGATATAGGTGTGCAGAGCAGATAAGAATTAGTGGATCCCCCATCAATAAGGATGTTCCCCACAGATCTCCTCTCTTCTGAAGAGTCCTTTTTTCACAGGCCCCCTACAAATAATGTTATAAATGGCACCAAATAATCCATCTATTGCACAAACATGCCATGGGCGTCAAACATAGTTTCATGGATGTAATGCAGTACATGATCAGCTCGCAAATGATACTTGCAACGTGGTTTTGCCTACAGTTTTTCCTTTGACAACTAATGCCACGAAAATCAGCTTTCCAAATCAATTTCAAAGATCAAACTTGCATTCCTACCTGTAGGATCATATGAATCTTATCCATGCCCCCGCTTTGTTGTCCATTTGCTAAGGCATTTTAACCCACTGCCCCCGTTCACTTCACTTTGATCTTATCCATCCCCTGCTTTTTTATATATTTCCTAAGGCATTTTAACCCATTGCCCCTGTTCACTTCACTTTATATTTTTGGACAACCCCAAAAGGTTAGGAGGCAACATCCCACCTTTGACCAAAAGGAATTAAAACAAAAAAACAAAAAACAATTCAATAGAAGAATCTCTAGAATGTCACCACACGGATAGAAAGCGGCTGAGGGCTTAGATCAAATAACAGCAGAGAGCTGTCAAGCAATTCAAAAGCAAACAAACCAACCAGATCTGAACACTGATTCTACTACTTCCGAACCCAAAAGCAATTTCCCAAAATCCCCAAAAAAGCCCATTGCAGGAAGCAATAAAAACACAAGCCAACACCTCGCAGAAATGCCCACACGGGAGGAACACCCACACACACACACACAAAAAAACAGAGGAGGAAGAGAAGAGACGAACCAGCTTTGACCGACGCATCAGCCGGGGCAATGTTCCTGGCCATAGCAGCCATCAGCGCGATCCCGTGCTCAGCAGCCGCAACGGTATTCGCCGTGGGGGCATTGACAACAAGGCAGCCATGTTCTGTAGCAGCCGAGAGATCGACGTTGTCGATGCCGACGCCAGCTCGGCCGACGACCTTGAGGCGGCCTCCGGAGGACTCGAAGACGTCGCGGCCGACCTTGGT
The DNA here is from genome assembly GCA_036873735.1 of Pouteria campechiana. NCBI lineage: Eukaryota > Viridiplantae > Streptophyta > Magnoliopsida > Ericales > Sapotaceae > Pouteria > Pouteria campechiana. The sequence goes on from JAYJMB010031595.1 coordinate 31,908, forward strand.
GCCACTGCGGACGATGAGGGCGTCGCAGAGGGAGATCTTCGTGCAGAGCTCGTCCTGGGTGAGATTGTAGGAGCAGTCGACGTTGGCGAAGTCCTTGAGGAGGTCGAGGCCGGCCTGGCCAAGCTTCTCTGCGACGAGAATGGTTGGTTTGGCGTCCATGGAGAGGACGACGAAGCGAGAGGTTCTGGGGCGGAGGCGGAAGGGCGTGGAGAGGTGGGGGAATGGGAGTGGGCGGAGGAAAGGCTTCTTGAGGGAGAGGAGGTTAGAGGAAGTCGAGGACGCGGCCGCCATGGATACCGGCGTCTGTCTTTCTTCGAGTTTTTCGTGGCCGCTGGCAGGGGTTGAGGAGCCAGAGCCGTGGCTGGCTGGCAGGGTTTTAGTATGTGGCGGAGACTATGGTGGAGGTTTGCCACCATTTAATCTGGTGGGTGAAGCTGATTTGTGGACTCATCGATGGTTGTGGAGAGATATCACAACCAATGACGTATTCAACTTCAATTCTGCCTGCATCCAACCAAAGTCTTCAACTAGTGCTTGTGCTTTGGGTGCATGTGAAAGTGGTGTGCTTTTAATCCGCCATCTTTCCACCCCTGTCGAGATTAATTTAAGTATTTAACATTAACCACTTTTAACAATCTTAATTTTTATCATTGTTTTCTCTATTTCCAATCATTTTCGTGCTTGCTTTTCATTAAGGGACTCATTCAGATGATGTCATTTTCTAGCATGTCAAATATACAATTATAATGCAACCTCTCTCAAATATACCCTGTCCAAGCACACATGGGAGTTTGCACAATTGGGTAATACAACTGTTCTTCTATGCTGGGTGATGGCCAAATGCCAAGTTTTTTTTTAATTTATTAATAATATTTAGCATTAGGCATTTAGCTAAGGTGCAAAAATTAAATCATTTGGAGACTTAGTGAGTCAAATAATTTATCTTATTTAAAAGTTAATATGAATCTATTAAAATTGTCTAAAACTATCAAGCAATTATATTGTCCACTCAAGTTCTAACTGATGTAATTTTTTTGTATTTTAGCTAAACCCCGAAAGTTAGACATTAGTGATGAATTAAAATTTTAAAGTCTATTTTCTAAAATATAAAATGGAACATTTTCATCATAACTCCCATGAAAACATTTTCATGGGATCACATCCCTTAAATATAATACAATAAAGGTGGTGTTAAGGGACACCCAGCAACTTCGTCCATGTATTTCTTTTGGTAGATTTAGATTAACACAACAAAATATCCCAGGTCTTTGTAGATTTGGAAATTAATGTATTTCTTTTAGTACGTTTAGATTAACGCAACAAAAGGTCCTAAGAGGCTATGTAGAAAAGGATTTAGAAATTAATGTACAATCCTACTAGTTTTTTATCTATTAACATTAACTCCTTAGTAAAGATATATATCACATCTAACATTCAAAAGAGATGAGGATGAAATCAAAAGAAATTTTCATAAAATTTTGCCATCTCAAAGCTAAAAATGTCTAAGATGGAAAAGGATTAAATGCTGTGAGCTGCACCCAAACGTCGATGCTGCCCTTGTGTTTTGTGTTAATCACAATGATTTAATAAAAATTCAAGTCGTCCATTATATTTGTCATTATATATATAGTTAAGATACAGAAATA